>APFE031248822.1:30989-41538 GCA_000404065.3 Pinus taeda
TGTGTGGGTCTTGTGTGATGTCCTGTTCTGTTATACTACACCTGTTTACTGTTAATATGCTTAATAATGTTCTGATGCTTTCACTGAAGATTAAGCTAACTGAATTATAAGATCTCTGGGTATACGCTATTTTCTTTAGACACAGTCGCGTGTATACGCTGGTTCACTTCATTGAAGTGGCGTATATGAATCTGAGTATGAAATTGAAAAGTTTTATCTGATCTGATAATACTGATCCCACCCCCCCCACCTCTCAGTATTATTTCCAACAATAATACTTAAAATTTTTTATGAATTTAAAGTTTTAGGAGTTTTTAGGGGTCTACTTAAAAATTTCTTATAAAACATTCTCTTATGGAAATCATTCGAGGAACTTATTACTTTACCATGATATCAAAGGAGAGCTTCAAAATCATACTAAAAAGAATAACTATTTCTAGAAAAACAACTATGGCTAGAAAACAAAAATCATGAGTAAGGGAACAAAAACTGTAACTAAGGAAACAACAACCGAAACCAAGGGAACGGAAACTGTGGCTAAGGGAACAATAATTGTGACCTAGGGAATAACATATGTAACTAAGGAAATAACAACTGTGACCAAGGGAACAACAATTGTGACTAAGGGAATAACAACCATGACTAAGGGAACAATAACTCATGCTAAGGGAACAATAATTCTTATTTAGGGGGTGGCAACCGCGACCAAGGGAACAACAATTGTGACTAAGGGAATAATAACTGTTCCTAAGGGAACAACAACTATTATTAAGGAAACAACAACTACTCTCCCCCCCCAACACCCCCCCCCCCCCATTTTTTTAAAGATATATTCAAAAAAATGTTTTCACAAAAGGTATATACATTATGTACAGAATGAAAGAGTTAAAAAAAAAACGCTTCAACTAGTTGTAGTTGCGGGGTTACCTCCCCGGTTGGTTATAACCTACAGATTAGAACCATTGCTTACCTCATGAAGAAAATAATATCGTGTAAGTGGTTGGTGATATAGGCGTAGTTAGTGTCCATTGGCAAGGAAAGATATTCTAGAACCATCAATCGTAGTAACACTCATTGTTCCATTGTCATAAACGTTGATGACCTCATATGGTCCTAACCATCTAGTTTGGAGCTTCCTTGGGAAATCTTGAAATCTAGAATCATATAATAGCGCCCAATTGCCTTTTTGAAAATTCTTCTTTTTGATGAGACATTTGGCCCTTTTGTAGGTTTTAACCCCGTACAGAAATTACCTGCATACGAATTCTAAATCATAGAAAAATAAACAATGCGAGAGAATAACACATAAAAACACATATGCACAGAGATTTTCCCCTGGATCCCAAAAACCGGGACTACCAACTTGATTTTTCATTATATTCCTTTCAATGTTACAATACATATTTATACATGCCGAAGCATCCAATACCATGGACCGAAAACCAATCACGTCCAATACCATGGACACAAAAAACCATCGCATCCAATACCCATGGACCGAAAATCATCGTGTCCAAAACAATCTGTGAAAATCATGCACAAAACCATAGGTGGGTCCGCCCAACCTAACGTAGGGTCCAAAACCAAAATTTTCCGGGGCGCTGCCCCGGACCCCATAAAGTGGGGTTACGGGTACCCCTCAAACCACCTGTTAACTATGTGGAAAGAATATAACACAACCCAGCACCTTTTCTATTGAATAACAGCTATGCACTGCAAGGCCAATACGCACTTTTCATCCAGTTCATTAAGCTATTGCAGGCATTAATTTTGCACTTATGTCAAATCCAAATTGACTTCCCTTATGGTTTTGAGAGTCTTAATTTTGAATTTTATCAGAAAAATGGGCTCCTTACAAAAAATAAGTTGGTATGAAGAATAATGAAGAGTGTTGTGCCAAGTTTCTTGATAGGCCCATACGACCTCAGGGAGTTTGGCAGCCCAGTTCTAGCGATTTGTAGATATTGTTTTGGTTAAAATTGCCTCCAAAACTTTATTGGTACTTTCCACCTGTCCATTTTCTTGAGAATGGTAAGGGGAAGTAACCTTGTGTTTAATATGATACTTCTGCAAGGTAGTAGAAATTGTGTGGGTAGTGAACTGTGAACCCCCATCTGTTACGATTTCTCTAGGAAATCTATACCGCACAAACAGTTCAAACAAGAAGTTAAAAACGGCCTCTTTTGTAGCCTTTGAGAGAGTTCCTGCCTCCACCCATTTGGTTACATAGTATGTGCAAACCAAAATATATGTCTTTTGCTTCGACGGTGGGTTAAAAGGGCCCATGAAATCCAACACCCATCTTTCAAAGGGTTCGAGTAAAATTTGGGGCTGCAAGAGCATTTCATCAACTTCAATGGGGCGACCCCTCCTCTGACAACTATCACAACTTTGGACATATTTATTTGCATCCATGAATATTGTGGGCCAATAATAGGCCATATGCAACACTTTATGCCCAGCCCTTTGATCAATAAAATTCCCACTACATGGTTCGCCATGGAAAGCCTTAGGAATATCGTAAACTTCATCTTCTTTGATGCATCTACGAATTTGAAAATTAGACATTGTATGGAAAAGATATCCGACAATCGAAGAGAACTGTGCACTATGCAGAACAATGAGCTTCTTTTCCTGGGATGGTTAATGTGCCGGTAATTTTTCTACTGCCAGATAATTGGCCACATTCGCATACCAGTGTGTTTTAACTATCATGGAAAACAGATGTTCATCTAGAAATTAATCTTCCATGGGTAAAGAATCGACCACTATCAAAAATCTAGACATAAAATATGCAACAAGATTCTTCTTTCTTGGTCGATCCTTTATGGTAATATCAAATTCCCGTAATAACAACAACCATTGCATTATACGACCATTAGTAACAGGTTTATTAGCTAAATACCTAATGGAAGAATGACTAGTATATAAAACAACTGGGTATCCTCTTATATAGTGTAAATTTATTGATAAAGTAAACAACAACTAAGAATTATTTTTCTATCACTGTATAATTCAGCTCTGCCGGTGTAAGATTCTTGTTGATGTAGTAAATAGCGTAAGGCTTCGTGTCTTCTTCCTATCCAAGTACAAATCCTATTGTTGTTTTAGATGCATAAGATGAAATATGGAATGGTAAAATCCAATTTGGCCCTCATAACATAGGGGTTGTTAAGACTAGCTTCCTAAAATCTGCAAAAGAAACACAACACCTGCCAGCCCATTCAAATTCCACATTTCCTGTTAATACATACAATAGTGCTGCTATCTTTAAAAAATTTGCTATAAAGCAACAATAATACCAACATAGGCAAGGAAACTATGCACCTCAGTTGGTGTATGGGGAATAGGTAGTGTATGAATTACCTCAATATTTGCTTAGGTCTACTTGGATACCTACAACAAAGATATAATTCCCCAAAACTACACCTTCTGCCATCATCATATGACAATTTTCATTACTAAGGCATAATTTGGTGGTGATGAATTGTTCAGGAATTTTTTCTAGGTTATGTAAGGCTTGCTCAAATTCATTGCCATAGGGGGTGAAATCATCCATGTATAGTTCAAGTCCTTCACTGATTAAGTAAAAAAAAAATACTCAAGATTTCTCTCTAGAATGTGGCTGGTGCATTGCACAACCTAAATGGTAAAACCCTGTATGCAGAGGTTCCCCGTGGACAAGTAAACGTGGTTTTTTCCTGATCTTCGAGAGAAATCTAGATTTGATTGTATCCACTAAAACCATCCAGGAAAGAGAAAAATTTCTTTCTAACAAGAGTATCAAGGACCTGATCTACAATTGGAAGAGGGAAGTGATATTTTTGTGTAGCTTTATTTAATTCTCTATAATCCACACAAATTCTCCATTCGTCGTTTTTCTTAGTTACGACAACCAATGGTGAAACCCACTGATTGTTAGAGATAGGATATATAAAATTAACATCAAGAAGCTTCTACAACTCTTGTTTTACTATATCCCTAAGGCATGGATTCAATCTTATTTGTGGCTGGCAAATGGAACAAGCATCTTTCTCTATATAAATGTGGTGTGTGCATAATTGAGGATCGGTGCCTCTCATATCATAATATTCCCAAGAAAAAACCTATTTATATTTCTGGAGGATTTGAATTAATTTTTTATGTTGCAGGTCATCCAGATTAGCATTAATGTTCAAAGTCTTACTAGGTTCAATTTCTATGGGAATACTATTATGAACCATAGTTATGGGTATATGATTGTTATTCAAAACATCTAGTGCATCTTCCTGGGCCCCTTTGTCAAACATTTCATTTAACATTTGGCATGTTGGATTCCCAACAGTAGAAGTTTGGTTAATAAAACCATTAATTATACCTTCTTGAGTTTTTCTTTTAAAAGTAAGAGCCTTATCTAAAGTAAGAGGAGAACGCATATTTTCTTCCTAATATTTTGGAGGGAACAATTGGTAATTATCAATTGGTAGGTTGGGTCTAGTAGGCGGATATAAGATGAGATTATTAATAGCAGTCCCTTTTTCTATTGTTGTATTCCCTATTCTACATCTGATATATGCATTTGTAGTTGCCAACCATGGTATCCCTAATATCAAAGGGTGTCCATCCAACCGATTTCAAGGATTGATGACCATAAAGTCTAATGGGAACTCCCAGGAATCTACAGAAATGACAATGTCCTCCAGAGTGCCTTCTAGTATGACTACCGATCTGCCAACTAATTCCAGCATAATGGCAGTTGGTTTAAATGTTGTGATCCCAATGATCCCACAAGTTTCTACAGTCAAAATGTTTATTGCAACTCCTAAGTCCACAAGGGTATTTGGGAAGTTGTGACCTTGAATTTGAATAGTAATTAATGGATTTCTAGGGTCATCATATTTAACAGGTATTTTCTTCCCTAAAATAAGATCAGAAAGTGTCCCTAACACATGGACTGTAGAAGGGTATTTTGGTTTTCTCCTAGGATTTTTAGCACACAATTCTTTGATGGTTTTAGCATAGACAAAGACATCTTGAATAGCTTAGAGAAGAGGAATTTTAATACATAGAATTTGTAGTTCCTCTATGAGATTAAAATCAAAATAGACCAGAGGTTTAATTACAATAAGTCTCTCGGGGAATTGAGGAGAAACATCCATAAACATCTGTAATAGACTCTTGTTGTTTGGTTGATTTGTTAAGTGTCTCTGTTTTGGTGGCTACTATGGTGGAAGAAGGGTGTTCTACTAAAGGATGATTTTCAACAAGATTTTCATTGTCTACCTGCTCTCGATTTCCTATATCGTCCTCTAGAAAGATATTCCATCTAGATATCAGTCACAACTCATTACATTCAAAGGAAGTAGAGCCACAATTTGATTTTGCAACAATTTCCAAATATTGGATGGGTCTGTTATTTGGATTAGGATTTGATTGGGAAGGTAATTGAAGACGTAATGGGGGTGGAACATTTGGGGGAAATTGAAGTGGATATTGCAGTGGTAATTGTGACTGAGGAAATGACCACATAGATGGATTGATTAGTCTTGTAGGGTGCTGCCAATTCTGAGACCATATTGGTCCTTGTGTAGGTGGGTTTTCCCAATGTGAAGGGTATGTGTTATTTGATGGGCTCTGCTATGAAGATGTAGGATATTGTTGGTTTTGCCACGAGGGTCCAAAAAATGACCGATTTATCCATGGCAATGTGGAGTATTATTAAGATTTCTAGGTGGTATTAAAAGGTTGTTTGCCTTAATACATTGATCCAGAAATCTGCTGCTGAGCATATTGTCTAGAATAAAATAGAGAAGGATCTAGAATCATACCTTGAGGGTGATTCTACCACTACCATCAATATGCCATGAGGTATGACGGCTCAAGATCTTCCTCAGCCTCCTTAGATACAACTTTCAATCCAGGGAGTGAGGGATAATGTTCTATTGAGTGAAGTGCATATAACACATATTTCAACTGTGTTAAGTGGGCCCTCTTTGCGGCTATGTTTCTTTCGACAGTGGGGACAAAAAATAGCTAGGGCATGTTCCAAATCAGAGAATAAAATAGAGAAGGATCTTGAATCATACCTTGAGGGTGATTCTACCACTACCGTCAATATGCCATGAGGTATGATGGCTCAAGATCTTCCTCAGCCTCCTTAGATACAAATTTCAATCCAGGGAGTGAGGGACAATTTTCTATTTAGTGAAGTGCATATAACACATATTTCAACTGTGTCAAGTGGGCCCTCTTTGCGGCTATGTTTCTTTCAACAATGGGGACAAAAAATAGCCAGGGCATGTTCCAAATCAGCTTGTTTTTGCTTCACTTGTAAATAATCCAACTGTGTAGTTAATGTGCTCAAAATATTAGTTTTAAAGTCTTCTAGGAGATTACCAATTTCTGCTTGAGTCACTCCTCCTCCTGTAGTCCTACTAGTTCTACTAAGAGGATCTTGAACCCTAGATTTGGTCTGTGTACTTCCTTGTGATCACTTGATACACAATTTTACAATATCATCATATTCTTCCTCAGAAATATCACCTTGTCCCATTAGATTAAGTGTTTCTACCCTCTCATCTTTCATACCTCTAGTCAAAATAGTTTTCAATACTTCTCTAAGTAAAGTGGTGTAAGGTGATCTTTGCAAATTATATTGAAAACCATTCAACATATTCCTCCAAAGTTTCATCTTCTTTTGACATCATTTTAAATATTTCTTCTTTTAAATCCCTGGATCAACAATAATCTTGATATTTAGTAAGGAAGGCTTCTTTCATATGATCCCATTAAGTTGTGGTACCACCCTCTAGCCCCATGAACCAACGTAAATTTTCTCCCTTTAAAGTGGAAGGAAACATTTTAAATTTTTTAGGGTAAGTGGTATAGTCATAACCTCGGCATAAAACATCAAGTTCAAACAGAAATGCATCAAGATCCTCATAATCCATTCCATAGAAATTTGGAAGATTCTGTAATGGGATGGCTTTCATTGGTGCATTGGCTTGTGGATCTCTAATAGGGTATTCTATCATTAAAGTTTGTGTTCCTGGTGCTGCACCTGCTATTTGGTAAAAAATATGCCAATAATCCTTAGGGATTTCATGATCAGGGGGTATTATTCAGAGAGTAATATGTTGGTTGGGTTGTGGACCTTGAGTAGGTCTCACAACACTATTTAGGTCAGGAACTTCATATTCTTTCCTTACAATAGGTGTCGCAAGAAATTCTATCTCAGTAAGTCATGGGTGTGGCTCACTCATCTCACCTCCCCCCTCTCTTAGATTGAAAGAATGCCCCTCACTTTTACTGGAAGGATTGAGATAACTAATAGATGTATCTTTAAAACTTTGCTCAGACCCTACAATTTTGTCATGAATCTCAATGTGAGCTATAGTGGATGACCTTTCCTTTCAAGGGGCAATAATATAACCCTTCCCAGATGTTTTTCATGGGTCTACTGATGCTTGAGACTCTGATTTGTGAATATTCTCGTCTATAAATGTCATTCTTCCAAGACTAGTATGACCTTGGGTTTTGGTGGTTTTTGAGTTGAATTCTTTTTATCTATAACTATTTGATTTGTGGTCCTAGGATTTTTCCTAGTCAAATACACTGAGTGATCTAAAGGTATTAGATAAGGGTAGGCACTGGCACAAGATTTTTACTTAGTGTGTGCACAGGTTCTTACCTTCCGTCTTTAATACCCAACCCTACAAGGATACAACTAACAATTCTTTGACAAACTCCCCGGCAATGACTCCAAAATTTTTGGTTGCTTAGTTTTTCCTAAAAGACCAACTGACATCTATACATTAAATCGTCAACCCAAAGCTTCATATGTTTATTTAAAGGTTTTCCACACAATATGTGCAAGCGATACTGCTAATATTATCTAATCCTAATTAAAGGTAAATGCATGTGAATACAAGGAACAACTAGGATCTACTAGAAATAATGATTCATTCACAAATTCTGGGTTTCAAGCATAAACCATTAAAAATGATGAAGGAATTAAAGTATTAAATATTTTACCAGAAACAATGAAGTAAGCATTAAATATTCTACTAAGAATATTGAAGTAACCCTGCTAAATGCCAAGTTGTTTCCTAGGAAGCTGCATCTATAAGGAATGAATAACACTCTTAATAGAAATAAATCTGTTGAAAGAAATATCGAGTCTTCAAGATTAACAACTCTTAATTAATCATAGGAAATAATAGAACAGATAGCACTCGAAGAACCAACTATAATAAATCCAATTCTATGATCTTTGACTATGATTGTTGCATAAACTAATACTGTAATGACAAATCCAATAATCAACGATTAAATCTAGAAAGAAATTGAATGATTGTAAAACAAGAACTAAAAGCTAAATGTAAATTTAATAACACAAGAAAGGACATTAGTCATTCTAGCATTGGGCCCAAGATCTTTGGAATTCAACTGCCTCATAGCTAATTCAGTGAAGTTAAGGTTGAACCGCAAAAGTCTCCATTAAATTAATATGAACAACTTACAAAAGATGTCTATAAAAAATTATACCATATATCAAAATGACAATAATTCCCACTTAACCACTGAGGTTCAATTCCTTGTTTTTATATTATAATCAAGTCTATTTTCAAAATAGAGAAGTGATCCTGAGAATCTGAAGATCCTTAGGATGCTTAATTCAAATTACGAAATCTCCAACGTTTCCCCGGAATAGGAGGCCAAGATATTTTCTTCAACTAATCTTTCCATGATAGAAGTCGATCTCGTTCAATAAGGTTATAACAAACCTCCACAACTCCACATAACTCGTTCTTCTTCGACTATTCTAGGGAACAACATCTGATATCTAATATCCCTGTCAATTATTAGTTCAAATTGTAGGAATATTGCGTCTTTACGTAATTTAAATTAACTCTTTAAAGAATAAATTTATGAAAAGATTATCGACTTCTTCCTAGAATCCATATCCCACAAATTAACATCATTCTATACATAAAAAGCTTAGAAAACTAATAAAAAGATAAGGAAATGTGGTAAGAGAATGTATCAATTCTGAAGCCCAACACATGGGTTGTACCATAAATGGTGAAACCAATTATAAAATATTCTTTCTTCTTTACGTTCACTTTTAAAGATACTAATAAAATTCACTTCTTACTTTTCACAAGTGCTTCTTAACAATAAATGGAAACCTTTCGTATAATAAAATCATGTATTATATTCAAATATACATCATTTTTCAACTTGAATGAGTCTATTTGAGTACAATAGACCTGTATATATACATGTAGTGAATGATAGGTCATGTTCTTGGCATAGGGACTTATCATCATTATTGCACATTAATGATTTCATAATAGTTGTCCTAACTATTACATGTATATTATTATTCAATACATAATGATTACTACATTATAACTCTAGTTTTGATATACCCTAGATATATTACATGGAACACTTGTGATTCTATTTTCCCATGATGAGACCCTACTTGCTAACTATATAAATATAGGTGTTGTTTCTCTTCAATGGGCATCATTAATGTGGGACCCAATGACTCCTACAACCATGCTCAATCAAAACCATTAATGATATCAATACATATAAATGCACACTATATGTCCATGTAGATATTATGAGGAAGAAGGGGCTATCTCGTGAGGTTTTTATTGGAGACAAAAATAATATTATATATAACCCATAGTATAGTATCTAGATTAGTCTCATGTTATAGTGTATAAATGCCAAAAATATCTGAAAAGCTAGTGACCTAAATAAATCTAAATCAAAAGTATTACAATATTCATTTTGAATTTTAGATTTATTCATTTCCTTATCATCAATACATAATCTAATTGTTCTATATTTCTTATTTACAAATATGATGGATGATTTGCAAGGTAAAACACTTGAAATACATTTTTTTCCAATAATTATAGTTATCAAAAATCAAGAAATTATAATGCAGGGAAAATTTTAAATGATGGAAATTTATTCTAAAGTTTAGAAACCTTGGCGAATCTTACTAGTCCCTAATATTCAAACAATAAAATGTTTGGAAATATTATAGTAAAAATTTAATTTTATAATTAATTTATATAGTTTCTACAAAACTGTGGCGATTTTCAAGGTAAAATTTATTTATCCTATAAAATTTGGGCGAATCATTTTTGGAAAAAATGGCAATTGACAAATCTATTTTTTAGAAAAAGCATGTAAAATTAGCCCATTTGCGAATATTAGCCCCTAAAATTTTCCCTTACTCATATTATAGCGGATTTTGAATATAAGAGTAGCTCCAAAAACAAGGTTAATGAAAAAATATATATCCATTTTATAAAGGATCTCAAGTATTTTATCCAAAAGTACATCATTCAAATCATGTAAAACTTGATGTGCTGTAGCTTTGAAACCTTGTCCTTTGATATTTGCATTACATGTGTTGCAAACTGATCCGGATTTAAAAAAGAACGCAACAAATTACAGAGATAATCATATACACAAATATGCAGTGGAAATAATACTTCATTTCATTAATGGAAAATACTAAAATATGCTTACAATCAGAAAT
>APFE031248822.1:54715-65201 GCA_000404065.3 Pinus taeda
TACACCATCTAGCTGAGAGAGCATAGCTTGGAAGTGCCTTCAGATTTTCTGTGATTTTTCTTTTTGCTTGGATTGAAGCTGGAGTGTTGTTTCAGTGAAGAAGCAAGTGGACTGTGGTTTGCAGCAAGAGCGTTATCAATGGCTGGAGGTAATCCTGGGCATTGAAATTTCATTTTTAGATTCTTTAATTCCGCATAAAGAATCGTTGTTGTAATTCTAACATTTACATAATATATCCTCCTTTAAAATGGTTTCCAATTGTTATACTAGCGGCCTTGTGTGTTTTCTTGATGCTTTTGTTTTTTGTATTTACACTAGGAAAATCAAATTAGCTCAATGAGGCACAAAAAAAATGGTAGTGTCTAAATGAGGATGGTATAAATGCTTTGTTTCTTCTATTTTGTATTTCCTTTTTTCCATGTTGATAAGTTTTGGTTACATTCAAGCCTAAAGGTCTTGATGTATTAAATTTTCTACAACATAAATGGATTTTAGATGAGTTTAAATAATCTATCCTCCTTTAAAATGGTTTTCCAATTTGTATACTTCAACTCCAAACGAATTCATATTCTATAAAATTTTATAGCCAATTGCCATGCCTTCCAAACATTGGTAGCTTACTAGTTTCTACACTTTTCTTTGTGCAAAGATGGGCTAAATTGCAATTTTTTCCACCTATTGAGTAATTCAAAAGAAATTGGGCACAACCTTAATATCAAGCACTAATAGTGTTTTAAATTTTGATTGCGTTATAAACATCCAATACTAAAATTCCTTTGCTTAAACATACAAGGTTGGCAATGGTGCTTCTTATCCATGAACAAACTTATAGGCTAGTATGGAGGTGGATGATATGTATCATCATGAGATAATCCCTTTGACTCATGTAATCTCTTTGCTTGATAGGAAATGTGCTACTAATGTACTAGCCTTGGAAATATTGAATAAAGGCAATAACATCAAAGGAAAGTTAAATAAGGCCAAATTACTCAAACAATGGGGAAATATTGATCACGTTGGAAGCAATGCTTATAAAAAAATCTAAAAGGAAGTTTGGGGGTGATTCCAAAGCAAATAATCAAGTGAAAATCTAGAATGAGAATCAAGACCAACAATAGGAAAAAATAAAGTGGCCAAATCCTGGTATCAAGATTATAAATACATATCAACCTTATGAGATAAATGGACAAAGAGATGAAGATTACAATCAAACAATTGAGAAATGCCTCATATTGTGAATCTCATTTAGCAGCATGTGAGTTGCACATCTTGTAATACTAGCCTTGGAGTCATAAATGTCTGGGTAGCCTACTAATAATATTGTTGAGTGTTCCTAAGTTATACATCACAATTTTACATTGTACTATTATGATGTACTTTGTTATTTTGATATTCTACTACATTATATTCATGTTCATGATTCAATAATATAAATTCTATATTTAATTTGGTTGCAAGAATAATATTCTACGTTTTTATAAGTTATTGGGAGATTGATTCCCTACTTTAATAAAATTAAGAAATAATTTGATAGTATTTCAAAAAAGATGATTCAATACCAACAAGTTTTCAATAAGGAGTCAATAAAATGTGTTTTTCTCAATAGAAGGTTTCTAATCATGTGAATCTTCAGTAGCAACCTAAAATATGTTTCATTTTTATGTCAATTGAATACCATTGAATGAAATGTGACACATATATAATGAATGTTAAAGTTCTCTCCCTCTACTAGTAAACAAATAGAGCAATGAACTAGTGCTTATTAGTTTTGAAATTTCTAAATAATTATCAAGGTTTTTGAGGCTAAACGTTTTTTTCTTTAGTAGAGAGAGAGCATGTTCCATGTAATCCCTAATTTCTTTATTGGGTCAACCTCGTTTTTCTATGTTTATTTTATCACATTTAATCTTTCACTTTCATCTTCATGTAGAAAAACACACATTCACATGATTAATCATAACTTGTGCATGGCCATTTATAAGCTTTATTTTTTCATGGTATAATTTGTTATGTTTAGAAAGTATAGAATCTAAACAAAAATAAGGCTACTTCCTTTGCCCCACTTCTTAAATCCCATCTTGATTCTATTATTTCTACCTTCGTGTTTGAACAATTACCACAACCCAAGTGTGATGACAGTGAAGCTACAATGTAAAGATTTTTTTCCTAATTAAAGCGACGAAATCTCGTATAAATTTATTGCAACATCATCTCGTAAAATCTTGAAATCTTCCAATCCCGGGTTTGCTCTTTAACTTCTTAAACCAATGCACAATCTTGAAATCTTCCAATCCCGAACAATGCAAATGCATGCATCACGTACAATCATCGTTAATAGATGTGTATTCAACCTAAAATTATTCCCCCACACACATAAGTAGGGTCTTAATTTTTTGAGAAAAGAATGAAATTAATGTAAATTAAGTGCAAATCCACACACTCGTGGAGAATCCAATGTGAACGTTGGAGCCAATTTAGGCATATCCCATAGCAAACTTACACTTAATATAAAGATATTTTCTTTTGCAATACAACAATAACACACTAATAAGCTACTTGCTATATTGATATTAAAGAGGTAATAATAAACAAGATGTGAGCATATTTATTTATGCATATTAAAACTAACCTCAGCCTTAACAAACCAAGATTTCAATTTTGTTTTATATTTAGTGCCCCTAGATTTCATGGATAGAGTGACATATAGGCATTGAACAACAGATGTTACATCAAGCCAACATGTAGATAATTTATTTATCAAGGCATTATGTTTCTATAAACAAGTTTGTATTCTATACTTAAAGAACAATCACACTAGCAATCACATTTAGTTCTCAATTTTATCTTTTGATCTTTCAAGAAAGATCAAATATGAACATTGTCCTACATCCTCATCTATATTGATTCATGAGTTTCAAAAATAACAAAAAAAATCTAATTTGAATCACGTTACAATCATGTTACCTCCATCGTCGTTACACTGCAAACAATTAGGAGTTTGCTATCAAACATAAAAATTTAGCTATTTTGGAAACATATTCATTCAACAATAAACAATGGAATGATTACATCATAGAAGCTTGCACCAAAGAAAAATTGATGTTTCAAATGATTTGTTACTACCACTCTACTTGAAGTGCTAATCAACTTAACGTAAGCAAAGAGGAACTTCATGATATCAAGAAAAAATTTACTTAGGCTACTTACAATCTTGCACCAATGACAATTTATTTTGGCAATCACATTTGTGCTTTGTTGTTCCAACAATGGTTGTTCTTCAATTATATTTATAAGTATTCAACATCTAGCAAATCTAACCATGTAATTGATCTTACCACTTCGAGCACCATGCTTTTGTTGTTCCAACCATGGTTATTCATCCATTCTATTTACAAATGTTCAGTATCTCGCGTAGCCAAGTATGTAAGTGATCATACCATTTTGAATACCTATGCAATAACTTATATTATTTCCTATTACAAATTTACATTATCCATTAGTCTTATTTCTAAATGTATTATATTCAGAATTTAAAGACTTGTGGTTCCTTGTTAGCCTTTAATGACCCCTGAATATTATACTCCATGAAATAAACTGTTGAGTTAATAAAACTAAGCCACCAACTTAGGTATGGTTGGTCTACCATGACATAATTAAATTTTAAAAGGAATCCTACTATTGTTCAATTCAATACATGAAATTCCTATTACAAATTTACATTATGCATTGATTCCATTTCTAAATGTATTATGCTTAGAATTCAATGACTTGTGATTCATGTATAGCCTCTACTAACACTTAATATTACACTCTCCACTATCCTAGCAAAATTTGGTATGTCGTGATAGGTTCAATTAATTCTTAGAAGGAAGCCTAAAACATCTAATTCAATATGTGAAAATGTTTATAGCACTCATATATTTGCTTGACTCAAATTTTCTTTGTTTACATAATGTACACTCAGAGAAAGATAATGTGTCGTTAAAACACCTCATACATGAAAACAGGTATCTATGCGCATGGCCTACCTTGAAGTCCATGCTTGCTCTCACAAAGGCTACTACTCACCACATTTTTTTATTTTACATCATAAACATGAACATTGCAAATAATTATTTTTTCAAAGATGTATCATGATGCCTACCTCCCTGTAAGGAATATTTGAGAAATCTAGAACAAGAGTAATGTATATTACAAGCATTAAAAGAGTTACAACTCAACTAGAATGTGATAGTTGTAGTATTTTTGTGGTCTAAGACACAACCTAGTTTTTGTTATTAGAACAAGGGTTAGTAAACCATTTATAAATCATCAATTGGCATCTAGTGCAAGGTATCAAGGACGATTTTTATTTTTTATTTTATTTTATTTTATTTTTTTATATTTATTTTATGTAGTCATATGATTAGTGGCACCTGAGTCTAAGATCCATATATTAGATGATGAATAATAGTAATCAAAACATAACCTATACCTTGATCTTTTGGTGGCTTGTCTTCAATCTTATTCTTGATATTGTCAGAATTGAGTGACAATTTTAGAGATGGCAGAGAGTTCCAAAGTTGAATTTGGGGAGGTGCATCATCATTCCAAGTTGTATATTTTTAGTCATTTCATGCATAAATAATATACACTCTAAGAGGAACAAATTGCACTATTTACACCACTTTATGATGCATATGTTTTTACATAATCCTTGGATCAATTTTTTGATCAAATTTCAAAATTTGATTTAAACGACCATCAACAACCTATTGCAAATCTAGATCGCCAACCACAAAGGACACAATATATTTTATAGGCATCTAGTGAGTGACATTGCCAAGACACAAAGACCTACAATTCAATTTTTTGATACTCCACAAGCACTCGTGATCTGAATTGGATCCATAAAGAATGATTAAACAAAGCCATGGTTGTACCAGGTCGGGACAGACTTCAAAGAATTTAAAACAACGATCAAAAACACCTCTAAACCAGTGGCAATGGCAGCCAGCGTGGAACAATGAGGACCTCGGTCAAAGTGCGGTGACCGAGGCTCATGGAGACTGCGTGAGAGGCAAAATTAGCCCCTAGGAGACCTGGATCAGGAAACAGAGGCAGTTTTTGATGCGCAATTAGTGCTAATTACACATCGTTGGGTGAAAAACCTCGAATTGGAGAAGCCCCAAGTGCTTAGTCGCATGAGAGTCGGGAAAACCGTGGGATAAAAGGCTAAGAGCTAACGGTGGAACCCACTCCAAAACCGGTGGTATTGATCAGAGGCGTCCATGGGCGGTAAGCAATTTTAAAGGAAAAGGAGCGATTCCACTCAACGCCTGATGCGTGGCAGTGGAGGAGAGAGGAAACCACCACTCATTGCACACTAACGGTCGAGCTAGTCAACCATGCGGAACGGGTGAATGGCGTTGGATCTGGGGGCTCCAGATCTAACAGCTGAGATCGCGCCCGATGGAGAAGATGGAATTGACGAGGGAATAAGCCATGATTTAGAAGAATTTGAAGTCTAAATTGACTGCCATGGTGGCAAATGAATCATTCCATAATGTAATTGAAGAAACGAACTGACGAGGCAAGCTGGCGCAGTTCGCAGGAGGACAAGTGGCCATCCCTATGAGTCTGATGATGATGCCAAGAACAGGAAACTCCAAGCACAACTGCAAGTAGGGGAATTGACGAAGGCAAAGAGGAAACAAACCGCCATGATCTCGAATGGTTTTAAGCCATGAGCAGAGAACAGAAAACACACCCACACAGAGAGAGTCAGGAACTGAAAGACGGAACACCAAAGATAAGAGATAGAGAAAAGAAGAACCAGTGAAGCAAAAAGCAGAAGGAAGGTAGAAGGTTGAGCTAACCAAGGGAAACATCGAGCACCGGAGAGCTTGAGGGATTCAATCCATCCCTGAGAGGATCTGTCGGACCAGAGAGGTCAAAGAGCTGGCAAGGAAAAGAGTTTGTGTACTGCAATGGCTTGGGGAATCCAACAACCACGCTGCCAAGCCAATCTGTTTCAGGAGACTCATATTGAGCTCCTTCATTGTAATTCTCTGCTTCAAGACACAATAAAATAAGGCCACCACTAAGAGCTAGACCGGAGATGTAGCCCTGGAGGATAGGGTGAACTCCTTATTAATTTCTTGTGTTCTTGTATTTGCTTACCGTGTTTCTCTGTTGTTTTCCATTTCAAGTGTCTGTGTATTTGCAATATGATCGATCCGTTGCTTAAATAACATAGACACACACCAACATATGAGTCTATAATACCTTCATTTAATAAATCTTTAATTGAGGTCACTCATAGGGTTATTATCATATCAACTCACAACTATTGTAATAAAGTACAATGCTTAATCAGTAGCCAAGTGCTTCTCACAAGATGGAATAGGACAAATCCATGATAGGTTGTTGATCAACAAAACCATCCTTCATACAAATTGCATAGTACACATAATATGCATTTCAAGGTGGATTTTATTCCCATTGGATTTTTCATCTTTACTTCACCTTTTTTCATATTGTGTTTTGCATATATTGTTTAGTATATGAGTACCTAAGATATTTGCAAATTGTCGAGATATAGTTGTTTGTAAATGAGTACCTACCATGACTGAAAATTGTCAGGAATCATTCATTATGCACATTCCTCAATTGTGCTTCAAGGGGAGTGTTGGGATACATGCACATTAGGCCCATTTTGACCAAATTTCATCTCCTACATGTTTCCTATCCTTTGTATTCACTTAATTTTATTTTTAGCAAGGGATGCCACCTAGGATGATATGTGGTAGCGATTGAATAATGACATGGCCATTTCCTATCCACTAATACACATTCCCTATTCTCTAACCACCTTATCCAAGAATGTGCACTTCCCCTTAAAACATTTCATACATGAACACATGTATATGTGTGCATGGCCTATGTTATAGACCATGCTTTCTTCCACAAAAGGCGCTATTGGCCATGATATTTATTTTATATAAAAAACATGACCCTTGAAAATAATTGAAAACATAACCCATACCTTGATCCTTTGATAGCTTGTCTTCAATCTTCTTCTTGATATTGTCCAAATTTAGTGACAATTTCGGAGATCGCAGATGGTTCCAAAGTTGCAACTAGGGAGGTGGATTGTCATTCCAAGATGTATATTTTTTATCATTTCATTATTAAATATGATGATTTTTAATTTTTAACCCACACATAAGAAAAAAGTAGAGAAAAATCAGATGACAAGTATGAGAAAGGCTCCTTACATGCATTGTAGGAGGAATCAATTGCATTGTATACACCACTTTATCATGAAAATGTTTGAGATCTTTTTACACAATCTTCAAATCAATTTTTTTATCAGATTTCATAATTTTATTTAAAATGCCATTAATAGCTTATTGCAAATCCAAATCATAAACCATTGAGGGTACATCATACTTTATACGTAGCTAGTGAGTTAGTGAATGAAACTGCCAAGACACAAATGTTGATGTGAGTAGCATCAAAAGGTATTCTACAATTTCTTGTTTTCTTAGTACATGGAAGACATTATTTGCATCTTCTAGTGATTTATAGCTTCTTTCCTAACTTTAAATTGTTGAAAAATCCTTAGGGCAGCATAGTTAGGGCTTTATTTAATTTGATTTTGTTGAAAATGGCAACAAGAAATGCTAAAAATAAAAGTGCTAAAAATAGCATTCTATTTTTAGCAGTTCAGGATGGATTCCTATTTTAGTCAGTCCCTGGACTAAAATAGGAAGTAAAATTCAAATTTGGTCTTAGCAGTTGTTTGAAAATAAATAAATTAATTCACCATGAGTTAATTAATTGTGAAAAATCAAACATGAAGTCTATGTGAGGACATGCAACAGTTTCTCTATTAATTGAGGAATTTATCCATCACTTAAAGAGATGAGGATGAGTCCTATATTGAGTAGTAATTAGTTGGCTCAATTAACTGAGTCAAGTCCAGTTAGATTGATTTAAACAGTTTGTTTAAATTAAGTAAGTTCAGTTAGTTAATGCATGCTAGCATATAACTGTTGTACTTTAGATAACTAAAGATTATCTCATGAATAAATCATGCATCTCAGTTCAGACAGAGACCCAGTTGAGATCAAAGAAGGGACAATGTACTATCAGTTGGATGAATATTTTTCCTATAAAGGAATCTCATCCATGATGAGGATTTATCTCCTTCAGGACTGTGTAGTTGGATCAAAGGTTAGTGAGTGTGTGAAGAGGCCAATTCACAAAAATGGCTGCACTAGACTCCAAACATAATTGTGCAAAGAAATAGGAGGCTTAGAGGGCAAACCAGAGGTTAGATAGAGGCCTTTGACTATCTATGAGCAATAGAGGTATTGCAGAGAGAGCAGGATAGATTTTGAGCTAATTCTTTTTGTAACACTGGCTATATTTCCACTTGTATGATAATACAGAGTTGGGGCTTTAGTTTGAGGCTTTCCACGGGTTATATCTTCTGTGTTATGTGTGATTGATTCCTTCTTACCAGTTATATGTGTTCTTATTGATGTTTCTCATGTTCGATTAAGCTTCCGCTAAATTGGTTGTAGAAGTAGATCAAGTATTTTGCTTTAGTTTATTGCATTATTAGGTGATCTATAGGTGGGAATTTATACATGGTATCAGAGCACAGGTGATAAAGGAAGAACAATATAAAAGAAGGGAGAAGTTGAAGTTTGTGAATATAGAAATCGAGTTCTTATCACATCTCTATTTCACCTATGGTGTTCTATGGTTTGAGACTTGAATATGCCCTTGCTGGTAGTTCGAATTATATAGCCTAGAAGGATCACATGGAAGGAGTACCAGAGGATAATAGTCTAAAGGACTTCACTGATCAAGAATTCTTCAAGCTGACTGGTGCTGTTGAGTTGGTTGAATGGAAGAAATGTGTGGCTAGAGCAAGGAGAATCCTTCTGTAGGGAGTTCGAGATAACATAGTCCAGAGTCTCCATGGGAAGGAGACAATGTTTTCAATGTGGAAAACATTGAAAGATCTATATCAGAATAACAGTGATCAGAGGAAGCTGGCACTAAAGGACAAACTTCGAAAGATCAAGTGTGAAAAGGGAGACACAATCTCTATGTATATGAACAAGCTCACCACATGCAGGGATGAGCTTCGAAGTGTAGGGATCGTGACAGCTGATGATGACATGGTGAGTCTTGCACTCCTCAGTCTTCCTAAGAGTTGGCATAGCTACTAGGACTCGGTTAATGGAAGAGAGAAACTACCAGATTGGGAACGACTTTAGTCGGATTTGATGCAGTAGGAGATAAGAATAAGCACTAGAGATGGTTCTTCATCAATGGAGGATGAAGAAAATTGTTCCTTAGCGAGTAAGGTGAAGAAGGGGAAGGAGAAGGATTCTCTTTCCATATTGAGTTCTTTCCATGGTGGGAAGAATTTTGACAAATCGAAAGTGTGATGCTTTCGTTGCCATGAGGTGGGACATTTTGCTACAAATTGTCAACAGAGAAAATCCAAGAAGGGATCTTAGGAAGGATTGGAAGGTGAGGCACTAGCTTCACAGTTTGAGTTGGATTTCACACTCTTCGCATGCATGGTTTCATCCATGGTGGGAAGTGGTAGGTTTCTTGATAGTGGAGCTTCTTTCCACATGATCGGCGACAAGAGTTTGTCCAGTACTTTGGAGGAGAAAGATCTCGAGATACTCGTAGCAATGGGTAATGATGAAAAGTATAGTGTCTCAGGTGTAGGCACGGTTATTTTTCAGAGGGAGCATGGAGCTCACCTTACCTTGAACGATCTCAAGTATGTACCAGGACTGAAGAGAAACTTGGTGTCGATCGCGATGCTAAAAGGCAGAGGCTATGGTGTAGTCTTCAGTAAGGGAAAGGTTTTCCTTAGACACATCATCACTAGACACGTGAAGCATATCGGTTTACGGGTCAAGAACCTGTATGCTCTTGAGTTTCAAGATGCATACAAAGCCTTGAGCAGCAAGGTAAGTAATGGAGACTTGGTGGTTGAGAGGGAGAGTATATTACCTCTCAACATGCAGCGCCAGAAGAAGTCTCAGATGATTGTGGAGGAGCCATGATTGGTGCAGCAACTTCAGGAGGTTGTGGAGCAGCCATAATAGGGGAAGTTGAGTGGAGATCGAGTAGAGACATCTACTCATGCAGAGACCTCCAGTAGGGAGAAAATTCGAGCCAGGTGGGTTGAGATTTCACATGCAGCCATACCTCCAGGTAGGAGGTGGAGGTGGGGCGATGTGGAGTGATCGTCCTAAGGAGGAAGGGCAGGATCCTTGAGGTACCCAACCTCTTTGATTCAACTTTGCTACAGACGCCCCGATGAGGAGTAGTAGGACTGACTGATTGGGTAGAGATAGATGTGGATGAAGCGGCAGAGAGAGCTATAGTGCAGGAGTCCCAAGACAACATAGAGCTAACAAGTTGCAGCAATGTGAGAGGCATAAGTGTGTTGCACTAGTGC
>APFE031248822.1:79032-120124 GCA_000404065.3 Pinus taeda
CTGATAAAGGGCTTGTCCAAGTATTTACTTTTGCATCATTGTTTCCCTATTATCTTACTATTATGAAGGTGTCATTCAATTATGGGAAGTGACCTGGGATCTGGACCTGAAAAAGTGGCTTAAATCCCAGGGATGTTGGCATAGCACTGAGAAAAATAGTCCCTGGACATTGGCATACCTTTTCATGAGAGAATCTAGAGCCTCCTGGATGCTAGTAGGCTTATAACATGAGAGCGTCAAGAGGTCAAGTGGTCTAAAACCTTAGTAGGACCCAGGGGCTAGCTACCTGAGTGGTTGGGGTGGTTCCTGGGAGTCTTGTAGTTGATGTGTAAGGTTTGTATGATGTATTCCCGTTGATTCCACTTCCTTAAGGTCAAATAAGAGGTTGAATCTAATAATAGTATCCTTTCGTCACATGTTTATCCTGGTTGGCCGGTTACTTCAGTAGATGTGGGAGGAGGGTATTACAAAGTGGTATCAAAGTGGGTTGTGCTCTCTTTGGGTCATATCTAATATCACAGAGTGATATCAGAGCATGGTTCACTCCTCGGACTGGATGGGTGGTGTGTTGGTCATGCATTCATGTCATTTTCACATGTGTTAATCATCCTTGTGGTCTATGTGATTGTTACACATGCATGGTGTCAGTTATGGTTGTAGTGATGTTTCCACGTGGAAAAGGATGGTGTTGTTATGAAGTATGTCCTCATGAGTGTATGATTGGTTACATGTTATGCTTGCATATTGTCAGTGTACATCGATATGGTTGTTGTTGTCATGCATGAGGTCATGGTATGTGTAGTTGATATGGTCATGCATTGATGACTCGACTCTAGCTAGACTGATGGTTACATGGTTATGTGTTTATGTATTAAATGTCTATATTCTTTTGTGATTATGTTTATACATGTATCACACTGATTTTATGATCTTGTAGATGCTATACCCTCCCCAAATTATGCTAAGTTACGTTGTTTTTTTTGTAATTTGGTTTAGATGACATAGTATGTCGTGCAGGAAAGATATCAGAATGACTAGAAAGATGGTAGACTACAAAGATTCTCCCTATGAATCAAATAAAAAACATGGTGTTGGGCACTCTTATGATTTGGCGAACATCTTGAGAAGCTTGAAGTAATAAACAAGGATTTGTAAGGAAGACAATGACAAAATCATACAGGCATAAGAGAAACAAGCAAAGGTTAATGCAATACTTCTTAAGAGTTTGTCAGAATTGCAGTGACAAGGGCCACTTCAGATCATCCATGGAAAGGAGGACAAAACTAATGGGGCATATGGTAGTAGGTCTCATGGTGGTTACATGTTGGATAGAGATGACACTATTAGAGATTACAGGTTTTTGGATACTTCAGATAAGATAGGTGATGGATGCATGTACTATTCTAGTTTTGGTTCTGACAAGAATCATGATCGTCATCATTATCATCCTTACAGGAGGAGTGATAGGGGATACTTTCCAAATGAGTTTAAGAAAGAAAAGCCACCAACTTTTGATGGAGATGTGAAGAATTCGAAATATGCAGAGGCTTGGATACTTAGGATGAAGAAGTTCTTTGAGTTGCATAATTACAAATACAATATGAAGGCCATAGTAGCTATTTTCAGCCTAAGAGGTAAAGCGGACATCTGGTGGGAAGATGTGAAGTGGGTTAGAGACATCAGGAAAGATGACTTGAGTTGGTACGAGTTCAAGAGGATTTTCATGAAGAAGTAATTTTCATAGAGGTACTACGAGAGTAAGGCCAAAGATTTTTATGAGCTAAAGATGGGATCATTGACAAATGAAGAGTACACAACCAAGTTTCTGGAGCTATTGAGATAAGTATCGTATCTTAAAGATGAGAAGGCTAAAGTTCAAAGATTTGTTAGTGGATTTCCATTAACATTTAGAGATTGGATTGAGTATGATGAGCCTCGCTCACTTGAGGAAGTTATTGGGAAGTTGAAGCATTTCTATGAACATTCAAAGCGTAAGAATGAATCTCAGCAAGGTTGGAAAGGGAAAGTTAAAGCTAAAGGTAAATGGAAGCCTAAGAGAGAAAGGCCTTAGAATGCAGATGAGAAAGAAAATGTGGCACCACAAAATAGGTTCAATGCATCTATACAGGGACATGGGTCACAACAACAACAAGATAGAGGTGACGATATTGGTCGGTTGAAGTGTTGGACATGCGAAAATGAGCACCTTTAGAGAGCTTGTCCACATAATCAAAGCGATAGGCCTCATATATATAGTGTGCATGAGTCACAAACTATTGGGGATGTTGGTCAAAGCATCCCTCATATTTATGCAATATTAGATTACAAACAAGTAGACCATCAAGCATCTATCATTGAGATGGATGGTAAGCTTTGTGATCAAGTTATTTCTATTTTGATTGACTTTGGATCTAATTATAGATATGTTAATACTGACTTGGTGGATAAGTGTGGTTTGAGTAAAGAATTGCATGCATAATCTTGGTTAGTGCAGTTGGCTATAGGTACAAAGAAGTGAGTTCATCATTGGATAAGATCTTGCACATTTGATTTGAATGGTATGACTACCGCAACACATTTGAATGTATTATTGTTGGGATCATATAGTATGTTGTTGGGAATGGATTCGTTGTACCTTCATAGAACCAAGGTAAATTGTTATGACAAAGAAATTGAGTGTGTAGATGACAATGGGGAATCAAGAGTTTTACATGGAAAGAAGAAATCCACATCAGTTAGGATAGTGACAACTATGAAGGAAAAGCACAGTCACAGGAAATAGTGTGTGTTATTCACAGTGCACATTTCTAGTGACAAAGATAAGGAAGTTGAGGATGTAGATGTTTTGAGCAGGTAACCAGTTCTACAACAGTTTCAAGATGTATTTCACGAAGAGATTTTAGAGTTTCCACCTCACAGGGAAGTATACTTTTCTATTGAGTTAGTGCCATGGGAAGCTCCAACATCAAAAGCACCTTACAGGATGAGCACACCTAAGTTGGTAGAGTTGAAGTTGCAATTGAAGGAAATGTTGTACAAGGGATACATTAGGCCAAGTGTATCACCTTGGGGCGCACTGGTATTGTTTGTGAAGAAGAATGATGGTACTCTCAGATTGTGCATTTATTATAGGCAGTTGAACAAAGTGACCATCAAGAACAGGTACCCATTACCAAGGATTGATGATTTGTTTGACAACTAAAGGGAGTAGTATTGTTCTCTAAGATCGACTTGCGATCCAGATACCATCAGGTATGCATCAAAGAGGAGGACATCTACAAGACAAATTTCCAGACCAGGAATGGGAATTATGAGTTTGTTGTAGTTCCATTCGGTTTGACTAATGCTCCAACTACATTTATGTGTTTGATGAATAGTGTGTTGCATCCATATTTGGATAAGTTTGTTGTTATGTTCATTGATGACATATTGGTATATTCTAAAAATGAGGAAGAACATGTTGAGAATTTAGCAGTACTATTGAGGTTTTTGAGATAGCATCAATTGTATTCTAGGCTCAACAAGTGTAGTTTCTTTCAAACTGAGGTACACTACTTGGGACATGTTATCTCCAAGGAGGGAATTGCAGTAGATCCATAAAAGATAAGGGCCATCATAGAGTGGGTAGCTCCTAGAAATGTGGATGAGGTGAGATCTTTCATGGGGTTGGTGGGATATTACAGGAGGTTCATCAAGAACTTCTCACATATTTCTTATCTTATTACATCATTGTAGAGGAAAGGTAAGAAGTTTGACTGGACAGAGGATTGTAAGGCCAGTTTTGAAAAACTTCAGCAGTTGTTGACACATGCTCTAGTGTTAAAGATTGCAGATCTTGACAAAGAATTTGTAGAATGCACAGATGATTGCAAAAGAGGACTTGGTGAGTCCTTATGTAGGATGGATAGGTGGTATGCTATGAGTCATGAAAAATAAATAAGCACAAGCAGAACTACTTGACGCATGATCTTGAGTTAGTAGCGATCATACATGCATTGAATATGTGGAGGCACTATCTTCTTGGTAGGAAGTGTGTATTGTTGAGTGATCACATTGGGTTGAGGTATTTGTTTTACCAACTGAATCTGAATGCCCGATAGGCTAGATGGTTGGACATGATCAGTGAGTTTGACTTCGAGATCAAGTACATCAAAGGAAAGAAGAATAGGGTGGCATATGCTCTTAGCACGTGGGTACAGGTAAATCACTTAACAGTTATGAGCTCCTATGGGACAAACTTATGGGGTAGGATCTTGCATGCAAGACAACATGATGTCAGGTACATGGAATATGCACAAGTTGTAGCAGAGTACAAGTACAGGTACAGGTGGTAGTACAAGCACAGGTGAAGGTGGTACTACATTTACAGGTATAGGTGATAGTATAGGTATAGGTACAGGTAGTGGTACAAATACAGGTACAAGTGCAGGTGTACAGGATGTGAACTATGGCCTTACATCAAACGGATTAGTTAGATTCATAAACAAGATATATGTGCTAGAAAGTAGTGAGCTTAAGAAGGTGATCTTGAAGGAGTTTCATGTGAAACCATATTCAGGTCACCGAAGTTATCAGAAGACATTGACTGCAGTAAAGAAGTTTTATTATTGGCCAAATCTAAAGAAGGATGAAACAGAGTTTGTGGATAGGTGTTTCAATTGTCAGCGTGTGAAGGAAGAATGTAAGCATCCAAGTGGACCACTATAGCCGATTGCGATTCCAAAATGGAAATGGGAGGTCATTTCCATGGACTTTACCATAGGTTTGCTGATGATAATGAGACAACATGATTCCATCGTGGTTGTTGTGGATAGGTTAACAAAGGTTTCACACTTCATTCTTGTGAAGTCTACATTCTCTGCGTACGATGTAGCATAGGTATTCATTAGAGATGTTGTTAGATTGCATGGTGTTCCAAAGAAGATTGTGTCAAATAGGGATGCAAAGTTCACTTCCAAGTTCTGGAAGGAGTTATTTATAGGTTTGGGCACAAAGTTGGCCTTCAATACAACTTATCATCCGTAGACAGATGGACAGACTAAGAGGGTCAACAGGATATTGGAGGACATATTGAGGATGTATGCGATGCATCAACAATAAAAGTGGGAAGAGTATCTTCCATTGGTAGAGTTCACTTACGATAATGGGTATCAATAATCTGTGAATATGAGTCCATTCGAGGCATTGTATGGGAGGAGTTGCAATACTCCCATCAGTTGGAGTGATCTAGTTAATAGGGTGTTGATTGGACTAGACATGTTGGCACACATGGAACAAAAAATGCAGGTTATATAGAAGAATTTAAAGGCGACATAGGATAGCCAGAAGAGCTAAGCAGATCAGAACAAGTTGTTTAAGGAGTTCCAGGTTGGGGAATAGGTGTACTTGTGCATCAAACCAATGAAGATCTCCTTACGGATTGGATCATGTGCCAAGAACCATGATTTTGTGGACCCTTCAGTATTGTTGAGAGGATTGGACCAGTAGCCTATCGACTTGCACTACCTCCTACAGTGAAAGTCCATGATGTTTTCCACGTGTCATTTCTTAAGAAGTATGTTAAATATGATGATCATGTGATTGACTGGTCTATATTGCAGGTGGAACCAAATGGAGAATTTGAACCGGAGCCTCAGTGTATATTGTAGAAAAAGGTGCTCATGCTTTGGAACCGAGAAATCGAGAAGTTTAAAGTGTAGTGGAAGAACTTTGGCCCTGATGAAGCTACTTGGGATATGGCGGATCAAATGTGAGCTATGTATCCTTCATTGTTTTCTGGTTGAGGCAAAGTAGTTTTGGTATGGTGTTTTGGTATATGTCTTTGGTATATGTTTTGGTACATGTTTGGTGATTTTTGGTATATGTACATATGTATATGGATGTAAATACCGCCATGAGATATGTTATGAGGCTCCAATAAGCAGAATTGATGTCATGTCATTATGATGTTATGTTTGTTATGTTGTCATGTTGGTTTTCTTTTCAGCGAGGTGATCATTGTAAATACTGCACCGATCTATGTTATAAAGCTCCATGGGTAGTATGTTTGTCAGTTTTGCTAAGGTATAGGTGTGGTTGAACACCGAGGACAGTATCCCCATGGGATGAGGGCTTTGTAACAACCCTAGTGAAAATTCCATTTAATAAAAGTAATAAAGGAAAAATAATAACCATGGTTGATGGGACACTTATTCCAAGCTGAATGTTGGGAAAAACATCCTAGTGTGGGTATTCGTCAGTTTATTATGGCTAAGTTAATTAGCAAAGGCAATGGCTAAGGCTTTGGAAAGGAAAAATGGAATTTTTGGCACATTTATTTATGAAAATAATGGAAATTAGGAGAAAAGGAAAGTAAAAGGTCACAGGTTGTATGTGAGGAGGAAAATGAAGAAAATAGAGGCCTAATTGATAAAAAGGCTTTTGAGGATCAGTTTGTAATGTTTTTTTCAATTCATTTTTGGAGCACTCTCATTATTCTCTCTCTCTCTCTCACTCTTGGACACTTAGAGTTTTCTTGGAGCATTTTAGCATTGGATCAAGAAAGGCAAAGAAGGCAAGAGGAAGTAGAGATCAAGCAAGGAAGACCGGGATCAAGTAGCTACAACAATATTCTTTGCAGGGATCGATTTGCATGTGTATTTTCCTTGCTAGATTTGGAATGCATGGCATTGCATGTATTTTTTTGTTGTTATGGCATGGGTTTTACCAGGTGTGACAGTGTTTTTAGCCTAGCCTTGCCATTTCCAAATAGTCATGGTGTGATGGGGTTCTCATGTTTTGGTTGAGTTATATTTTCAAATGGATTCGAAGTTGAATGAGGTGGATCTTTGAATGATAGAACACATGACTTAGTAACCCCTGAATCAAACTGTGGGTTGTGGTAAAGCCATATTTTTTGTTTTGCATGGTAGGCCTAGGAATCCTTGCTGGTGAATGGCAGGATATACGTTGAATCCAATAGGTGGTTTTCTCTTTGTTGGGCCTAGTAATCCCAAGTTGGGATATGAGGTAAATACTGGAGAGTGGGTCTCATTTTAGGGCCTAGTGATGCGGTGTGGATTGTGGTAAAGCCTAAGAGACTAGGAGACAGCGAAATTCCTCACGGTGTATGTGGAGAAATCAGGTGACATCCATGCTTGTTTGGCCTAGTGATTGGGTGGAGATCATGGTAAATCCTGTTATTACATGTTCATTGTGTTATCCTAGTGATCCAGATGGATTACAGTAAAGCTTGGTTTCTCTTAATGAGGGTGAGGTGGTTTATCCTTAGGATATCCTGCTTGCTTCTTTTGGTTTGAGTCCCACATTCATGCTTGGAATATGGCACGAGGGTGAATAGCTGAAGAGAGATTTTTCTCAGTCATTCTATGGTCGGGTGAAACGTGGTAGATTTTTCATCATCAATATGAGATTATTTATCCTTGTATTTCTATGAGTATTATACTAGTTTATATGTAGATCATATGGTTGTGATTTCATTGGTATGTTGCTATTATGTTGGTTATGTATATGTTTTATGACAGTGGCTATGTATGGCTCTCATCATGTTTTTACTTGTAAACGAATGGACAATGTATCTATGACTGAATACATGATAATGCAGCAAATGATATGAGGGAACAATGGTTCTTAGCGATTCTTAGATAAGTATGCGATCCATATGCTTAAATCTGTTGTTTACACCTGTATATTACATATTCATGATATGTTTGACGAAATGTTTGTCATGGCTAGTAAGGGTTTGGTTAAGGGCTTGTTCAAGTATTTACTTTTGCATCATAGTTTCCCTGTTATTGTACTATTCTGAAGGTGCCATTCAATTCTAGGTAGTGAATTGGGCTCTAGGCCAGAAAAAGTAGCTCAAATCCTAGGGATGCTGACACAACACTGAGAAAAATAATCCCTGGACACTGGAATGCCTTGTCATGAGAGTGTCCAGAGCCTCTTGGACACTGGAAGGCCTATATCATTAGAGTGTCCAGAGATCAGGTGCTCTAAAACCTCAGTGGGACCCAGGGGTAGGCTACCAGAGTGGTTGGGGTGGTTCCTAGGAG
The DNA here is from genome assembly GCA_000404065.3 of Pinus taeda. Classification (NCBI taxonomy): domain Eukaryota; kingdom Viridiplantae; phylum Streptophyta; class Pinopsida; order Pinales; family Pinaceae; genus Pinus; species Pinus taeda. The sequence goes on from APFE031248822.1 coordinate 87,087, forward strand.
TCTTGTAGTTGATGTGGAAGGTATGTATGTTTTGTTCTCATCAATTCCACTTCCTTAAGGTCACATAGGAGGTTCAATCTAATCATAGTAACCTTTCATCGCATGTTTACCCTGGTTGGCCGATTACTTGGGTAGATGTGGGAGGAGGGTTTTACACCATATCTTCATCACCTAGGAACATTGGAATATCGTAATAAAAAAACAAAACCTTTGATGCTCTGATGGCTTAACACCTCTGATATCATAATACTCCCTCACTCCTCGAGACCTTTTAAAATATCAAAACTTTTGTTTATCATAATCTTCGATCCCTTATGCCTCCCAATCCTCTGATACCTGATATCTCCATTCCTCTGATACACCTTATGCCTCCCTCCTTCACTCCTTATCCCTCCACGTGCTCTTATAACTCCCGATGCACCTTATGCCCCCACTTTATTATATAATAAAGCCTCCAATTCATTAATGCCTCCTCTTATTAATATTTCAAGACTCTTATGAGTTCCCAAAGCCTCTTAGGTCCATGGTCATGGGACCAAAAGCCACTTAAACAATGACACGTATCTCATGTTGTTTAAATATTAATTAATTAATTTTAATTTAAAATTAATTATAAATTATAATTAATTTAATTTGATTATAATATAATTGTAATTAGTTTGTAAATTAATTTTATATAATTAATTAATTTTATAATTGTAATTAATTAATAATTGTATAGTTAAATAGGATTAGAATTTTTAATTAAATTTTTCTAATTTTAGCCCACCCATGCATTTTCCAGAACTATGACAGTTTTGACACTTCTTTGGAGGCTTATAAAGTTGAGTTTTACTTGGCCAAATGAGACCCATAATGAAAGATAATCATGGAGAATATTTCCAAAGTGGTTGCATGACTAGATTTGGTCATTAACTGAGTCCAAAATTTAGCAAAAAATTAAGCTCTGAATTTGCAATCGAAACTAATCTTTTGAGTTTAGTTTTTTGCATTTTTGTTTGCCCAAATCCTTTGTTGATTGTAGATCCATTCGATTATGTCCTCTTTGACCATAAAAAGTTTTACAGGGATCAATGGGAAGCTCTAATTTATTTTTATTTATTTATTAATTTAATTTTTATTGGAGATGTTTATTTACCAAATTTGGTAATTATGATTTTGATTTGCATTTTAATTTACTTTTGATTGGTTTTTGGTAGGAGAGAAGTTGGGGAGATTGGGAAGAAAAGACTTGGAACAATGAAATTGCACTAGTAAGAGAAAAAAAAATATATATCCAATCAAAATTTGTTGGACCAAATTTATTCCCAACAACTCTCACATTTTAATCCTCTTTTTCTAATTATAAATATTACTTTTAGAGAATGATGAGGGGTTTGCAGATCTGAAACTTGGGGAGGAAATTCTCTGCAAAGAGAGGTAATTTTGCACTACTATAGAGAGCAAGATTTTTATAGAGAATTAGCTATTTTGGACCATACTTGTGGAGATTAAAACATATGTATTTCAGTTTTGAAAATTTCACGCTATCATTAAATTTTATGAGAATTGCATGCACTCAAAGGATGTAATAAGATCTTTAATTCTTGTAAACTATTGTCATAGATAGAGGATGATTGATGGCCTGTATTTAATAAAATTTGAGGAAATGCTTAATCCAGATAAGTATGTGGTTGTGAACTTTTGCACTATTGTAAATTAAATTAATACATGCTTGTTTAATCATTTGAATGCTATCTTTTAATGATGGATCTAATTGTTGTCAAGTTAAATTATGAATTTGAATAGATAAACGAGACATACTTGTTAACTATTTAGAAAATTCATGTCAAGTTTATATTGGTTTTAGTAATGACTGTTTATGAGAACTATTTCTTGAATGCAATCATATATTTTTAGTTTGAATTCATTTTATTTGAATTTGGATGTGTGTGCACCTATGATATGATGACTATTCATCAAACAGGTGATTACATATACTTGCTTGAACTAGTAATAAGTCTTTGAACTAATTTATTGTCTTATTGACTTCATTTTTATTCCAAATTCAAAGTTGATTCAAATCCCCTTTTATTTTTCTTTTGATTGAGAGGGGAACTGTTACACAAAAAATTGTCACCATGACTTTCTACAGTTTGTGTGAGTCCATTAACACTTATACATACCTCCTTTGCAAGTCTTAAACCTCAACTCTTCATGTCAAGCCTTGAAAATGGGAGAAAGACCTTAAAAATATCTTAAATCCTGGTTTCGCACTTTCTCCTAGCATTTCCTGTGGTGCCACACCCAATGGTCATGTTTCTTGCGAACCTGACCGCTCTGTCTCTTAAGTGATGGGTGTGAACCCCTGTAAAGGTTAAAAAGGCGTGAGTTCATTCTTAAAAACTCATCCTGGGTCACTTCTAGACACTTCTAGAAGGAATATTGTGTTGGCAAGTCCACTCCACTTTGGTTCATCCATTCCATAACTAAGGGAGCTAACTCCATGATATGAGGTGCTTATCCCATTGAAGGAGGAACTTATCCCTTCAATGGTGGACCTGCAACTACCTCCATTTGCACTATAAATTCAGGCATTGGGCTGGTTGTAGGAAAGGGTTGAAAGCTGAAGATTCTTGAGGGTAAATGCTGCTTGAAATTAGACTTCCTTTTTGAGCTTGTGAGAGGAGAGATCACATACCTTTCATTTCATTTGGGAAGTGAGTGAGGCTTGTCAAAGTAGAGGAGATTCCTGTTGGACCCTGGAAAGAGCTTGTGCAACATCAAGGCAAAGGTTGTAAGGTTATTTTATTCATAAAGTTAATACAATCAAGTTTGTTTTTCTCAATGAACTGTCTCTAATGGTTTATTTTATGAGCTCCTTGATCTTCATAATTGAACATGTTTTATTATAACATCTATGCAGGTGTGCTTTGATGTGCGTTTGTTTGTGTATGCAGGTTATTAAAAGGGAACTGCTTGAAGTTGTTGAAACAAAGCTGCCACAAACAAGCGTTGGACCAAGGTAGGGTCTATTACACCTCTTAGTTTTCATTTATGAATTGAAACATGTTTAGAGAAAAGTAGATTTGTTTGTGCTCCTTGTTGCTAGATATCATTCGATACTAGGGAGATCGGTCTTGTCCGCAAGAATGATTTATCCAGCCAACAGGAACTAATCCTTCTTTCAATCGAGATAGACTTAGGATTTAATTTCTATTACTTAGAGTAGATTTGCATTTAGTTTTAATTATTTCATTCTAGAAGTCCTCTTATACAAGGCTAGATTTTAGAGTGGCTTGGCCGGGCCATTAATTCAACTTAAGGATCACTTTCTTGCACGAGCTCTGCAAGAGGGTTGATCTGATGTCACTTCTCTATTGTCAAATAATAGATACAATATAAGCCAAAATAGATAGAGAGAGGGTAACTGGACCCAATTGAACTAGTCAGAACCACCATTCCAAATGAAAAAGTAAATGCTTTAAGTTCCCGACTAGGCGGTCTCCATTATAATGTTGGTATGGCCATTTTGGGTCATCAATAGGTCAACATTAAAACAAAGATCCACATGACTAAGATACCCTCTCACACTGGGATCTAGACATCATTAAGATCAAACCACAACATGATATCTCATTATCAACCAGGAAAAAATGTCCTCCCAAGTACCATCATATGGGTAGTTTATCATACTCTTATCTCCCTCATAACCAAATCAGAGATGTCCATCAATCCAAACATGCTTCAAACTTCTCAGGGATAAATCAACACATCAACTACTTTTTCATTCACCTAAACATAATGTAGCTTCACAACCCTAATTACTTCCAATATATTGGTTCTTATTATCGATGTGATAACACAATCTCTAGGGTCCTCAACTATTCTGATGTTTTTTAGGTCATCACATTATTAAAACAAATCTTCATGGAAGCTTCCTTCTTCAATTTCTCCAGAAACACCAATCTCAACTTCAACACTTCTTCAAAACATCCAAGTTTCATTGACAACTTCATCAAACATGACTAATGATTTGTAGTGCTTCATTCATTTTCTAATTATTTTCCTTATCGATATTTTCCAAGATCATGTTCTCTCTCTTAACTATGGTGGATTTATACTTTTTTTCATCCAAGCTCCCTCTTAACTTTGGGAAATCTATAACTTTATTCTTCAATATACACAGGTTCTTTCTTTTGCAATATCATATCATAGGAGAACTTGAATCTTCTAAAACATCATTCTTCAACAAAGGCACCTTTTAATCAACAATGTAAACTTCAATTTCATCGGGGTTTGTACAACTCCCTCTTTCCATCATGCTTATTACAATGTCATAATAAAAAATGAGGCATGCTTACAAATTTACAACCTCTTGCAAACTATGTGCCTGTAAATCTCAAAAACAAGTATAACTAAGCACACGAATGTATGCGTTGGGATGGGGACCCCAAGGTCCAATTTTGTCTAAGTTTTGAGTAAAATTTTGTAATATTGTAAAATCTCTACAATTCGAGCAGTGGAGCACACAGAACGTTAAGAGTCAAAGGGTATTTTAGGAAGGTCAAAGCCCCTTATTTTGTAAAGGGATGGGCTATTTTCATGATACAATGAAATCCTCCCATGGTTCATGGACCATGATAATGTAATGTAAAATATGTAAAAGGGAGTCATCTAGGAGTCATTAGAGGTAAGTCTAAGCTTATGGATAATTGATAAGTAAGATTTTGAGTCGGTGAGTCTGTATTCTAGATAAGGGGAAGGCTCCTGCAGCTGAGTGCATGGAGACCTTGGCAAGTCCGCAGCTGAGTGGCAGGCCCCTACAGCTGTGTGTGCAGGGTCAGAAGAAGTGTATGTACAAAACATATGAAGTAATAAAGCATAATTGAAGCAAATCTATGTGTTCTATGTATATTTATGTGTTCTATGTATTTCATGCTCAATTATGATTCAATTCTCTGTCATATTGTTTTAATTTCATTGAGAAGGATCATATCTACTTTGATATATTAACTTATGCATGTTAGAACACTTAGGCGAAGTTTCTAAATCTAGTTAAGTAGAAATTGCTTTAAGTTTGTGATTCTGAAGGTAAGGGTTCGCAAAGGCTGGATCGGGCCCTAATTTAAGAAAAACCTTGCTACTACATCACATAGCATTCTAGATGTAGAAACCTAGTTATAGCCTCCCCCAATACTGCCTTAGGTGAGACTGCATTCTGCGCTAAGCAGACTATTGCCGAAAGGGTCGATATTGTAGGGTTTTGTTGGTTAGCACAGCTAACTCTGAACCTAGGTCCAAGCCCCCTCAATCCAACAATTGGTTTCGTTGTCGAGATCGAGATCTATCTGAGGGATGTGTGATGTCATGTCTGTGGATACTAACTAGGAAAGAAATTGAGAAGTGGATAGATCAGAATTTGCATGAGTTTGCAACTCAAGAAAATAAAAATTTGTGCTAGTCCAAAGAAAGGTGGTTATAGAGATATCTATACGCAAAAGAGAACGAAGTTTTCTTTTCATCATTCCCTTGCAAATTACACAAGTGGATGTCTAAGCTAGTGGACAACAAACCTACTTGGAAACACGACGATCATATTGTATGGACTCCTGAACTGATCAAGCGCCTTAAAGAATCTGATTATAAGATTGCAAGGGTTGTTTATTATTAGATCGATAGTATTTTGGGAGGTTTCATCATTGAATTTGCAATTGACACCTCTGTATCTTATAGCGAATGTGAACACCGATTCTTTAAGGGTTTGAGAGGTAAGTAACTGAGATCGCTAAAAACTTGGATTAAAATTTTGTTGTGTGAAAAGGGTGTTAAGCCTATGAATTGATGTTTAAAATAGGTCAAATCGAATCTACACGAAGTGGAAAAAGATTTGAAGCTGATTGGGAAAAATACACTGAAGGAGCCTACAATCTATTGTTGGGTGAGTCGGACAACGAAGAATAAAGGACCAGCCCTAACACACTTGGAGGTGCACCACAGACAGAAGGTTAGGGCACTTCTGGGATTCCACATCCATCCACCCCATCTCCATCCTCATCACCACCTCATACACCTACGCCTCCACCTCCACCTCCACCTTCATTCTTCAGTATGGTGAACACAGTGAAAATGTCTGCATTCAAGGGTCGGGATCAAAGTATCCTGATCAATTTTGGTTAACAGCTAAAGCTATGTGGAAGGCGCAATAGATCAACAATAATGACATAAAGAAAGCACAACTAGTTACAACACTACAGGATGGAGCACTTGCATGGTATATCAAATATAGTACAACCAATCCAAATGCTATGTTGGCTGAAACAAAGACTGCGATGAACACAGAATTTATAAAGTTGGAATCAGAAGCTCAGTATGTCACTAAAATAAAGGAGTTCAAGTAGAAAACTAATGATACTGCATGGGATATGGACCATAGGTTGAAGTTCTTACTGAGACAAGCTAATCTTTAGATTTCATATGAACAACTTAAGGAATGCTACATAGCTTCACTATTGCCACATTTAAGACTGCCTTTGTCTCAACAGAATATCGAATCTTAAGCCGAAGCATTAGAGATTGCAATGATGTTGGAGGCTTCGCCAATCCAGGATACAAATATAGGAGTCCAATAGATCTAGTCACAATTAGCAAGCCTACATATGGAGTTGCGGGATCTGAAGAAGGGAAATGAGGTTCAGTTAGGACAATGCCTTAAATTTTAGTGCGTGAAGTGCAAGGTTGTAGGCCACTATAAGGATCAGTTCCCTGTATATCAGGATTATATAGTTGTGGGAGGTCCCAACCCGCTGAAACCAGAGTGTCCTATTGGATCAAGCGCTCATTCAAGTGTCTGGTGTAGGATCTGCCAAGTACCAGGAATGCATACAATAGACAATTGTTATCTATTACAAAAGTTAATGCAGGCACCAAGGAAACTCTTCTACAAATTTTGTAAATTAGTTGGCCATGATGAAAGAGATTGCCGAAGCTATGATTTGATGATAGATAGAACCTCGATGTATAGGATGCAGCCTGAAACCCGTGCGCGGAATGATCAAGGCTCACCTATGGCTCACGGAGGATTCCAAGGACTTGGAAGAGGAGGAGGAGGAGGCACTGGAAGAGGTTGGGGCTAGGTCATCTCCTACAACTATGGAGAACCAAGACATTTTGCACACGACTGTCAAAATCCAACTCATCCTTCTTGCCAATATTGTAAGAAATTTGATCATGTTATAGAAGAGTGTCATATATTAATAGCAAAGATGGAGGATAAGAAGAACCAACAACCAATGCAGAACATTCAGATGATGAGATTTGAGCCATGTGAAGACAATCCTAGTGTCAATATAGTAACACGAAATGGTATAGCCATTGATGAAGACAATGTAGAAGGTAAATTAGATACATGGCTTCACAGGGCTGGTGAGAAGAATGTTGGATTTGACTTACACAGAGAAAAGGAGACATTTATGGAGGGAAGAAATTTTTTTATGGATCCAAGTGCTTCTACGTCTAAAACTCAGATACCAATAGTCCCATGAAAAGAAAATCTAAATAAAGTATTGTGACGTAGAACTATGATCCCACAGTGCTAAAATCGTTTCTACAGACCTGCATGACGCTGTTGAGGGATCAAAAGGTAGTGGAAGAACTCTAAGAACTAATAGATAATTGTGCTAGCAAGGACAAGCCCCTACCAGAACAATGCGTAGTAAATAAGGTTAAATGAAGCAAGAAGAGGAATGGTAGGGAAATGCGGTTGACAACACAAATTGGTGATTTTGACGTGGACCAGATAATTCTAGACTTACGATATGATGCTAATTTACTGCCAAAGCATACTTGGGAACGTATGGGGAAACCTAAGTTGTAGTGGTCGCCAATCCATCTATGCATGGAAAACCAACAGAAGATAATTTTGATGGGTCACCTGCATGAAGTGAATGTAGATATTGAGGGAGCCGGTGTGCTCGCAGATTTTGAAGTTATTGAAATGGTAGATGACAGTAATCCATACCCAGCATTACTCAGGATTTATTAGGCTTTTGACATGAATGCTATTATTAATTTGAAGAAGCGAAGCATGTTGTTTAAAAAGAATGGCCTTAGAGTGGTTGTTCGATTAGATCCAGCTGAAGGTGTGCGATAAAAAAATCCAGTCTGTAATGACTATGATGACGAAGACATTGATCACATATATAAGCTCATTGCGCGATATAAAGACTAGATTAATCCCACTACAGATGGACGTATCAGTTGGGAGAAGGATAGTTTGTGCCAGTCTGACTCAAATGAATTAGAAAACTGGTAGAATCGGTTGCATGACGTCTCTACACTACGATGCAATACGCTTACAAATTGTCTACGTTGTATATCAACTAAGGTACATAAATTACCTTATTACGATGAGCTAGATGATGTCAACAATTTTCTTGACCCTTTTGAAAGAGACGCACCAAAGGAGCACAAGTTCCAGGCTTTAGATTTGGCTTTAAGAGCTACGCCTGCAAGATAGTGGGTAACCCACAAGGATAATATTTTTGAATGGAAGGAATATCGTAGACTTATGAGATTAATATTTGGCTCTGCAACAACGCAACTTAGTGAAAATTACATAGGTAAGGATGACTTGCGTGAACATTTGGCTCTATGGACTAAGGCTTGGGGTGAGGTACCTCAACTTGAGTGGGTACATATCTTTATTCACACCTTATATGTTATACCAGTGAACTAGTATTTGGATATGGAGTTGCGACACGGGACTGATGATTGGGATGAAATGAAGGATAGTTTTCTTCTTATATTCAACTTTGAAGACAGGTTCGAATGCATTGATGGGGTGCTTAAGGTGATTAAGGCAACGATCTTCTGAACACCAATAGAACCTATAACTTGGATGCAACCTAACTGGAGCACGCATCTACAACATGAACTGGAATGCTACAATGCTACTATGTAAGAAGGTGATGAGGATCCACAAAATATCAACATTCCTGAGTCAGAAGGAATGCACGAAGTTGCAGTACATGATGCAAATATCCCTCATATATCAAAACCAGTAAAGACCAAACCGGTAAACATTCACTTAGAAGTAGAACCAAAGTTTGTGCACATTGGGGACTATTGGGATCAGGACTTATTTCCAACAGAGTTCTCTGAATTGAAGGGCATAGTAGGCGATTTGGGTGTAATGAAGATCAATTTAAATCCAGATGTGAAGTTGGTTAAGCAGTGCCCATATCGAATGAATCCCAAGTATAAGGAAAAGGTACGAGAAGAGTTGGATAAGATGCTTGTGGAAGGTATCATTGAGCCAGTGGAAGAGTCAGAATGGGTTAGTCCGATGTTGGTCCAAGAAAAGAAAACAAAGGTTGATATAAGGATCTGTGTAGATCTACGGAAGTTAAATGATGCCTACATGCATGACCCCTTTCCTACGCCTTTTAGAGAAGAAGTTCTAGAAAACGTTGGTGGACAAAAGTCTTATTCATTCACAGATGGATTTTCAGGATATCATCAAATTAAGATTGCGCTGGAGGAAAGGAGCAAGACTACCTTCGCTACAGAATGTAGTTCATTCCAATATACAGTTATGTCGTTCGGATTGAAAAATGTTTCTGCGATAATTTCAAGGGTGGTAGTCGCAGCATTCAAGGAATTTATTCACAAGTTTTTGGAGGTATACTTCGATGACTAGACAGTATTTGGGCTAGTTAAGAAACATGTTTCTAGTCTGTGCCTAATGTTGGATACGTGCATGAAGTATCATATTTCTTTGAATTTGAAGAAATGTATTTTCTGTGTACCTTATGGAATACTATTGGGACATGTCATATTTAAGCAAGGATTGATGGTAGACCCTGCCAAGATTGTTGTAATTATCAATTTGGATCCCCCCAGGAATCTAAAATAGCTACACACAACTTTGGGTCATACAAGGTATTACAAGAAGTTTATAAAGGCATATGCATAGATCACTACACCAATGGAGAAGTTATTGAAGAAGGATGCTACATTTTGTTGGGATGATGATTGTCAAAAGACCTTGGATGTTCATAAGGGGAAGATGATTACTACACAAATCCTAGTATTCCTGGATTGGAAGAAATAGTTTCATGTGCATGTAGATGCATCCTGTATAGCATTGGGAGTTGTTTTAACTCAACCAAGTGAAGGAGATATTGATCATCTAGTTGGCTTCGCATGTAGGAAACTATCTAAGGTCGATTGAAACTATTCAACCACAGAATAAGAAGGGTTAGCCATGGTATATGTGCTACAACTATTCAGGCATTATTTGCTAGGTGTACACATTAAAATGTATACGAATCATTCTGCATTGAAATATCTGGTCAATAAGCCTGTGTTGGGGGGGGAGATCTCTAAATGGTTGCTTCTCTTCCAAGAGTATGATTTTGAAGTGATAGTTAAGATAGGAAGGTTAAATGATGGACCTGATCACCTCTCTAGGATCGAGAATGATGAAGAACCCACTAACATTCATGAGGGGTTACCTGATGCACAACTCTTCACGATCAGAGTTGTTGATGAACATTTTGCAGAAATTATTTTTTTCTTTTTATTGGAGCAACTCTTAAAGGATACACGATGCAACAAAAGAAGGAACTAGTAGTCAAGGTTGTAGATTTTTTAGTCATTGCAAGACACTTATATAAGATGGGACTGGATGAATTTTTGCACCGATATGTACCTAAGTATGAACGACATAGTATTCTGGCTGAAGCGCATGGTGGTGTTGTAGGAGGACACTATGAAGGTAAGGAAATTGCACAGAAGATTTTGCAAGCAGGATTATGGTGGCCTAAGGTACATAAAGATTCTAAGGAGTACTGCGGTGCATGCGATGTGTGTCAAAGGACAGGAAGAACATCGTGAAGAGATGAATTACCCTTAAACCTGCACATCATGCTGCAATCATTTGATAAATGGGCAATTGACTTCGTTGGACCAATTAATCCACTAGGGAAGAAGACGGGTGCACGCTATCTTATCACTACGACCAACTACTTGACTGGATGGGCCGAGGCATAGCCTATGAAGGATTGCAGCGCGGGCACTATTGAAAAGTTTATATTTGAGTACATTCTATCATGGTTTGGATGCCCGAAGATCCTGATGAGTGACCGAGGTTCGCACTTCTTGAATGAAACAATTAAGGCATTAACAAAATAGTTCTAGATGCACCATCAAAAGAGTACGTCATATCATCCCTAGGTGAATGGTATTCTCACAACTTTTAATAAAATACTAGATAATCCCTTAACGAAGATCTACAATGTTAAGCGCATACCAGTGGTTCTATAGGCATACAAGATGACCTGTAAGAAATTAACCGAGAAAAACCCATTTAGACTGGTATATGGAAAAGAAGTAGTGATTCCAATGGAGTATATAGTGCCCATCTTAATGATCGCATCAGTAACTGAGATGGTCGATTGTGACTTCATGGAGAAACGTTTAGTGAAACTGCTTGCGCTGGAGGAGGATCACTTTTTGATTGGTTTTCATCAACAAGTGCAGAAAGTTATGGAAAAGGCATGCATGATCGCCACATTAATAAGAACACTTTTAAGAATGGAGATTTTGTCCTGATGTATGATAGTAAGTTCACAAAGTTTCCAAGAAAGTTTTAGATGCATTGGCTAGGACCCTATGTAATCAAGGATATTTCAGATGGTGGCACAGTTCAGCTCGAGAAATTGAATGGGGATAGGGATGATCCCATTCCTGTAAGGTTTTGCTAACTATATGACAACATGAAAGTATTAGTGCTTTAGGAATGGTCAAGCAATGGTTCTGTCAAAGAAGAAGGGTTGTGTAATGTTTAGGGAGATGGCGCAGGTGGAGAAAGTTGCAATAATGTAGTTAAGTCATAAGGGAGGATCCCATGTAATCTTCCCAGAATATGACCATTGGAGAAGCGACAGTTGATTTGATTGTGATTTTTTCGTTAAAGGGAGTAGGGGAAGTACATTTAAGGAGAATATCTATGGAAATATGTCGCCAAATTTGCATTTATGAGGAAGATCTGGATGCATTCAAGGTATTTGAATTTGAATATGGCTATAAATATGGCCTCCTGCCCTACTGTCACAGTTCCAACAGGGCCTCAAATAACTACAAGTGAAAGCGAGTGTGGTTCAGGCAAGCGGGAATCAAGCGAGCATGGCGACAACAAGTGCAACACTAGAATTGCTTTCAATGTTGGTGGTCACCACAAAGATCCACACAGTGCCTATTCCAAGAGGGTCGTTGCACTTTCCTACCGCACCAGATCAGGAATCAACGCCATATGGGAGGAACTCAAAGTTGAACTTAGTGGCGCTACTCATTTAGGTCGTACATGAACTCCACCAGGGAGTATATGCTAAATTGAAAATCTGAGAAGAGCGGGTGCTCTTCATGATTAAGGACATTAAGAGCCATAATGAGCAGTTACCTGATGAAGTTTCCAGGGTGATGCAGGATAGAGACACAGTCGCTACGCACAGGCAGGAGTTGGAAGACACCATCGTTCAGACTTGCATTGAACTGTGAGAGCTTCTCATACAGACTAAAGCACCTTTCAAAGAGAAGCTCCAAAAGTTGGAAATCATGGTGGAGTCTAAAGCGAAGGTCGAACGAGTCAAATTTGAAATGTAGATGGAGGTCACAGAGCTGCAGATGAAGCTATAGCAACCACCCCTCCAAAAGTTCGAGAGTAGTGCGACGCTGCTATTAAGGCAGATGTGGAAGTCTTAGAAGCTGCAGTTAAGGACTATAGCCAGATTTTTGAAAACATCATGGTGATGTGTGTTTCACTGTAGGAGGACCCACATGTACAAAAGATTGAAGCAGACATCATGGAAAAAAAACTACAGTTTGATGAAATCAGAGCAACATCGCAGACCTTAGCACCTATGCAACAGTTTGCCAGACTCCGGGAAGGGAAGGCCCTTTAGGTTTAGATAGACGCGTTGCAATGAAAAGCCTCAATCATTTTAGCAAGAACGCAGCCTTGGCCTAACGAAGCGAGTCAAATCTCTCAATATGTTGAGAGTAAACTAAAAGGAATGTAGTAGATGCAGTGGACCATTAGATTGGCATTCGAGGGGCCAAATACTGAGAAGTTGGTTGAGGAGGTTCGGTAGGCCATCGCACAGTGCATAACAGAACTTCAAGCATTGAAGGCATATTTCAGCGACCTCAAAGCACGCATCAAGGACGTACTAGCAAAGTGACTCGAGATGAGTTAAATCTTTGTGTTGGGGACCTATTGGGATGGGGACCCCCAAGTCTAATTTTGTCTAAGTTTTGAGTAAAATTTTGTAATATTGTAAAATCTCCACAATTTGAGGAGCAGAGCACAGAAAATTAAGAGTCAAAGGGAATTTGAGGAAGGTCAAAGCCCCTTATTTTGTAAAGAGATGGGCTATTTTGATGATACAATGAACTCCACCCATGGTTCAGGTATCACAGTAATGTAATATAAAAGATATAAAAGGGAGTCATCTAGGAGTCATTAGAGGTAAGTCTAATCTTGTGAATAATTAATAAGTAAGATTTTGTGTTTGTAAGTCTGTATTTTGGTGAAGGAGAAGGCTCCTACAGCTGAGTGCGCAAGGACCTTAGCAAGTCTGCAGTTGGGTGCACAGTCCCTGCAATTTTGTCTGCAGGGTCAAAAGAAGTGTACGTACTGAAGGTCTTAAGTAATAAATCATAATTGAACCAAATTTGTGTGTTTTATGTATATTTATGTGTTTTTGTATTTCATGCTCAATTATGATTCAATTCTTTGTCATATTGTTTTAATTTCATCATGAAGGATCAAATCTACTTTGATATATTAACTTATGCATGTTAGAACACTTAGGCGAAGTCCCTAAATATAGTTAAGTATAAATCGCTTTAAGGTTATGATTCTAAAGGTAAGGCTTCACAAAGGTCAGATCAGGCCCTAATTTAAGGAACGCCTTGTTACTACATCACATAGCCTTATAGATGCATAAACCTAGCTCTAGCCTCCCCCAATATTGCCTCGGGTGAGACCGCATTATGTGTTAAGCAGACATTTGTCGAAAGGGACGGTAATGTAGGGTTTTGTTAGTTAGCACAGCTAACTCTGAACCTTGGTCCAAGCCCCCTCAAGCCAAGAATATGTACAAGAGCATAAAATAAAATTTCTCAATATATTTTTATTATGTTATCACAAAGAGAGAATTTGGGGTTACGAAAAATAAGATATTCAAATCATAGACCTAGTTAGCAATCAACTAGGGTTACACTTTCATGCCCTAAGCTTTTACAAGAACCTTTGATAGGGTTTTGTCACAAAACCTAGATACCATCATCAAAACTTTAATATCAAACATTATATATACAAAAAATAAACCAAGTTATGGTTTCATCCATACGGAAACATATACACCTAGGGTTTCATTCCTAGGATCTTACATTAACTACTATAAGGGTTTTGTCGTAAACCTTAATTCATCAAACCCAAAAAATTTGGGTTTCATCATATGTTCCACATGTCATAAAAAAACCGTAAAATGCTAGGGTTTTTATAGTGAGCCCTAAAGGTTATGGTTTTTACCAAAATATAGATAATACAATAAGGGTTGATTTAATCTAAAGATAAAACAACCTTACATTATAAGAATCTTTCATGATTCTATAGCAAAACCCTATACATGTAAAGAAAAAAATTTCAAGACAAAATGGTTGTACCTTCTTACATGAATAAGTCTTGCTACAAATATTGTGGTCCTAAACATAAATTGAGTTTCTTCTATCACAAACATTGTAGGGCTTCCTCTTGAAGGGATCCCTCTGAATCTAGCCATAATCCCTTTTAGAATATACCTGAAATTTTCCTTCCGTGGAAAAGAATTCTAGTTGAGAAACAATAATAAATATAAATATATAAAGAAATAATAAATAATAAAAGAGATAAAGAATACTTATATTTTTGTGAGAAGGTGGAAGCTTCCTCATAAGATCATCATTTCTTTATGTACCTGTAACATTTACTTGACAAGTATGACCATAAGTATACAAGTACAAGAGAATAATTATAAACTAGGGATTTCATAAACTATTTATGAAGGGATAAATTCCTAAGGTTTTTATATTCAAACCCCAATTTCTATATGTTACCTTTCAAAACATCAATCCTAGGGTTTGAATTTCAAAATAAATTCAATCCTTACTAGGGTTTCCCATTACTCCCTAGACTACCTACAAACCTGAGAGACTAAAAGTTAGGGTTTCTATGAGGGAAAAAAGTTAGGGTTTCTTAACTAAGGTTCACAAGAACTTAAATTCCAACAATCTTCAATATTATGAAGGCTACAAACCCTTGAACCAAGAAAATGAGATTTCAAAACCCTCATCTAATTTGGGTTAGAACTTATATTGATAAAAACAATTTTATTTACCTCAAGGACTACTTACCTTAGTACTCCACAATCACAATAAGTTTGTTGAAATGGTTTATTCAAGATGTCGGATGCTTCAAAGCTTCCAAGGTGTTAAGTCAAAAATATCTTTTCAAGATTTCAGATGCTTCAAAGCTTCCAAGGTATTAAGTCAACAAGATCTTTTCAAGATGATAGATTGCTCCATTTCTCCTTGAGATAGAGATTTGTGGTCGCTTATTAATAGGTTTTCACATAATTCTCCTTTTGTTTTTTCCAGTCTTCTTTAAGGCTTCCAATAAATACGCACAATGATCATCATACTAATCTACATAATTCTGACTTGATTACTCTTCAACAATCATAATTTGTTGGAGGGAGAGGTTGTTACAAGCCTTGACAAAAATTAATATTCTTCTTTCTTGGGAGAACTTTTTGCTAATTTAAGGTCGAATTTAATGTCACTGTTAGATCTTATTTCTCTACATATGCACATAACCATTTTTCAATGTTCTCATATCTTTGAAATGGATACTTAATTTTGAGTACATACCTGCGGTCTTTTTCTCGGTCTAGAGAATCTTGCTTCCTTGTATTTTTAGTTTGTAAGATACATTTTGAACTTGAGATTTTGTCACCCTTATGTTGATGCACAATTCCTTATGTTTTATGGATCTCTAAGATGATTTAAGGATCCTTAATCTTAATTTTAGGAATTCGACTTCCTCACTGGACATTTTACCTTATCTAGGCCTCTCAACTAGCACCTTCGCTTTCTTCAACCTTCTATCCAAGGTCTACAGATGAATCACAATGTTTATGACTTGTAATGATGCTCATAAATATGCACTTGATTTCAATATTTCTTCTATAAGGCTTTATCTTCAAGGCTTATGGGTCTAGTGATCCTTTTTCTCAAATGGTGATATTCTAGTTGTCTTATGCCACTGGCCTTGGCTCCGATACCATGTTGAGAAATCCTTAGGGAAACATAGTTAGGGTTTTATTTGATTTGATTTATCTTTCTTGACACTTTCTTGTGATGTTTCTTATTAATTATTCTTTGCAATTAGTATATCTTTATCATCAAGACAAATGTTAAACAAATTATGAAGATCACAAATGCAACAAGGGAACACAAGATGTAGGCACTCAGCCAAGGAAAAACTCATCTTCAAGGGGAAAACCAAAAAATTATTCTTCTATTATCTTAGAACCAAATCAAATGAGACAACAAGACCTTTTGACCAAGACTAAATACTCCTCCAATTCACCAAGTCAGATTCCCAAGCAATGCTTCTTTATATAGACTCAAGTCAATAAATTCAATGGAAGTCAGACTGCTCTTTTGCTAGTCAACTCTAATTTTTGGCCCTCAACTACAGGTCTGCACTTTTTGGCCCTACAACAAATCAAAAATCTTCTTCCTTTTCACACATGTGAACTGGAATAGTCTCTGATGAGTTCTTTCTTCCTTTGCTAAGGCTTCTCCTTGCCTTCTAGTCTTCTTGCACTCCTTTTCTCTTTATTTCTATTGCAGATCGAATGGATGATGATGATGGATGCGACAAGGTCAAATTGATCCTCTATATATAGTGGTCATATCTTCATTAAGAGGCCAACCTGATGGGTGAGGAAGCTGACTTGGTGGAGGAGGGACAAGGCACATTAAAATAATTTTATTTATTGACATAAAGAGCCCAAGAAGGATCTAATACATAATGACAAGGATTATGACTCATGACATAAACCCTAGAAGCACTCAATGGGTGCTTTGATCTAGAACAAAAATAAAATGAGCATGAAACCCATGCTTATAAATATATATATTTTTTACAATAATTTTCTTTCTCTTTCTTTTGACAACTACATTACATCATGAATCAAATACAATTATGAAGTCCGATACTAGTTACATTTCTCAACATTCCAAGGTATATGTTTTTTCTCATTTCATGCATAAATAATATGCTTTTTTAATTTTTAACCCACATATAAGAAAAAAGTAGAGAAAAATCAGATGGAAAGTATGAGGAAGGCCCCTTTCATGCACTATAGGAGGAGTCAATTGCAATGTATACACCACTTTATCATGCAAATGTTTGAGATGTTTTTAAACAATCTTCAGATCAATTTTTATTATCATATTTCAGAATTTAATTTCAAATACCATTAATAGCCTATTGCATATCCAAATCCCAAACCATATAGGGCACATCATACTTCATAGGTAGCTAGTAAGTTAGTGAGTGGAAATTCCAAGACACAAATGTTGACATAAGTAGCATTGGAAGGTATTCTACAATTGATTGGTTTCTTAGCATGTGGAAGACATTATTTTCCTCTTCTAGTGGTTTATCTATTATTTCCTAACTTTAAATTAGGAAAAGTACATTAATTAAACTTGTAAATCCCCGCATGATTTGGCCTAAAGAGGCATATTCTAGATGTTAAAAAATTTATTATTAAAGAAAGTTTGACATCCATTTGAGGACAGACACTTGGGATTCGATCTATAGTGAGAAGAATATGTAAGAAGCCTAGAAGAGAAGGAGAAGACTAGTGAAGAAGGGAAGCAACCTCAAAAAAGTTTGAAGATATGAAATTTTTCTTTAAATCTCACACATGAAAGTAACCTAGGGTTTATAGGGTTACTATAGGCCCGAAATTGTAGAAGAAGCACTATGTTCTAGCAAGACCAAAAGGATAGAAGAGTCTTATTTGAAGATGATGATGTCTTGTTATCCTTGAAGATCTTGTTTTGCATTGAAGATGGAATTTTTGGGTGGTTGGCTTGGTGCTTGGTGGAAGTTCTGGGTCTGGGAAGTCTCCTTTGAAGTTGTTTCTATAAGAAGATAAAAGTTCTTTTGGGTTTTCCCCTTGGAGGGGTATTTTCCTAGCTTGGTGCCTATCTCTAATGTCTCTCTCTTTTTTTTGTGATATTTTTGTTTGGAAATTATCTTGATGATAAGAACACAATATTCATGAAGAAGAACTAATAATAAATCACAAGTAATTGTCAAATTTAAGAGAAATCAATTAATAAGAAACCCTAATGCTGCCCTATCAAATTTATCTACTCTGTCCTAACTTTAACTTAGGAAAAGTACACTAATTAAAGTCAATTAATTATTGTGGATTATTGGGTTATTTTCTAAGGATAAATAATTTAACTATTCAAGTGACTTAGGAATAATCTCAATCATTGATATTCAAGTTGTTTCTAGAAGGACTATTCAATATGTTTCTTGATCCATAAACTGTCATGGATATTCCATTGAACAGTTCATCACAACATATCTGATAAAATTATATTTAAAATCTAAAATTCTACACTACTATAGTTTTGTTTCCTTTTAGATTTCTGGATTTGTAGAATATTAATAATAGTGAGTGCATGCGAATTAAAAATTACGCAGAAAATAGAGAACAAAGAAATAAAATCACACACACACACACATTTGACACAAGATATGACTTGGGAAACTCTATTGGGAAAAAGGCTAGTTGGAAGGTGAGGTCACTCCGCTCTCTTTCTCTAAAAATAAATATGGCTATGAGTACAAAGAAGCATGGCCTATGGCCTATGGGCTAATATAGTGTACAAATCCTCTCTTTGTTCTCTATCTCCTATCCCTCTTGGCTAATTTTTATCATCTATGAAAAAAATGCACACAAAAGAATAGAACCCCTTTTCCTCCTAGTGGCCCCATTATAACAAAGCCTAATAGCCTACTAGTGGTTAGGTTTGACTAGCTCAACTCTTAATTGTAGTTACAATATAGTCTTCTAGAGTATTATTCATCATAATCATGTGGCTAGCAATTTTTCCATGAATAATTGGGTATGACATGGAATCCTCTCGAATTATGGTAGTGATAATAGGAAGGTCAACTTTTGAATGGCATAACTTTGGCATACAAACTCTGATTGACGTGATTTTTCTGTTGTTGGAAAGGTATTTGTGTGTAGAATAGGAAAAATAGGTGTTACATTAAAAAAACAAAGTTTTACCACCAAAAATTGTTATTTGATGCCTCAAATTCTCCTAAGAGGTTTCAGACCCTAATTTTCCAAATTGTGTTCTGCTAGTAAAAATGGTCCTGAGAGTTTATTCCTCCACTTTTTCCACTTTGAAAGCATTGAGATGGAAGAAAAATAATATAATGATGTAATCCAGATCACACCTCCCCATTTTGGAAGGATTTGCTCCCCATAAGCTTTTATTGAATGAGGTGAGGAAATTTTTCCTCCACCTTCTATCTAGTGTACCATTTAGCTTTGCTAAGTTGTCCTTTCAAACTAATCTACCAAAGGTCATGTTGCTCGTGTCTTGTAGTTATGGACCAATTTTGCAAAATTATATCTTTTGTCAACTCTTCCTGAGCATATAGTGCCAAATCCTCCACAAAAGGTAGGACTTGTTCCTCTTCCTGGTCTAGCTTGGAAGGTTCATAGAGTTTCAAATTCTCTACATTCACAACTGAGTAAATATGCACATATGGTGGTAAATTGAGTCGATAGGATCTATCACCCACCTTTTCCATTATCTCAAAGGGACCATAGAGCCTTGATTTTCTTATCAAGTCCTTGTAGCCTCTCCTTGTTTAAATGCAGCCATACTTTGTCTCCCACCTTGAACGATTTTTTTGTTTTATGTTGATCATGTCTGGCCTTATATTTCTCCTGTTACTTATGTAGTGTCTCTATAATTATTTTATCCCTCAAGGTGTCTCATGTAAGGTCTTCCCTCACTCCTCCTTGCTACCCATATGTAATGTCCAAAAGTGAGGGCAGAAAATATCCAAAATAAGTTTCAAGGACTTTCATGTAGAAGTGTGGACTGCTCTGTTGTAAGAATGTTGTATATATACTAGATTTTTGTTCCAGGAATTTGGATTCTTCTAGTTGTATCCCCTCAGAAGTTGCACCAAATTCCTATTAACTACTTTTATTTGTGGATGGAATGTTGTATATCTCTTCAACTTTGTGTCCATATTCTCCCACAATGTAGTCTAGAATGCATTGAGAAACCTTGAGCCCCTGTCTAAAATGATACTCCTTGGTGTCCCAAAGTGCACCCATACCTATCTAAAGAACAAATTTGTTGCTTCTTTCCCACTGATGGTATTTTACAGGGCATCAAAACACACATCATGTTGAACCTATCAACTACTGCGAATAGGTAGTCATGTCCCTTCCTAATTTTTTTTAAACCTCCCACAAATTCCATGGAAACACTTTCCCAAGGACAAGTGGGTATAGGTAATGGATGATATAGACCATGTTTCATGTTACTAGGATTTTTGGTACAATAAAGCATACATCCACTTATGAACTTAGCTACCTTCTCTTGCATCTTGGGCCAATACACATACCTTTGCAAGTTGGAAATGATCTTCCCTGCACCAAAGTTCCTTGCAACCATGGATATTTGAGCTTCTCTAATCAGCTGCAATCGCTCACCTTTTAGAACGCATAGCTTATCCATCCTATAGAGTAACCAATTCTAGAGATGGTAGTCAACGGTGTTGTTTCCACTTTGCACATGACTTTGACACTACAACTGATGAAATGCCTCCTTGAATTCCTCATCCTCTGAATATCACTCTTTCTATGCATGATGGGGGAATGGATCCATGTGCATAAGGGTCCCTAAATTTGTGATCTTTGATGTGGGTGGACTTGAAAGCATGTTAGCCAAATTTTTCATGCTTCCCTTCTTGTACTTAATCGCTAAATGAAACTATTGATAAACCTCATCCACTTGTAATGCTTGGTCTATTGTAGCTTACTCTAGGCCTACAGGTACTGTAGCGACTCGTGATTTGTGTGGATTATTGTCTCCTTTCCCATCAGATAATTATTACACTTCTTCATTTCTTGCACTAGGGCATATATATCCTTGTCGTACGTAGGTTATTTAAGAACTGACCCATGAAATACTTCGAAATGGTAGCATACAAGCCTTCCTCCTTGCATCAAGACTTCTCCCATGACATACCCACTCACATTTGTCTCCACTTCAAAGGGTTGTTGCAAGTTTGGTAATGCATGAACCGATGGTTGACTGGTCTTCTTCTTTAGCTCCTCAAAATCCCTCTGCTAACCCTTTCCCCACTGGAAAATTTTGCCACTTGTTGTTATGGCATGGAGTGATGCTACTACCACTAAAAATGAGGCTATGAATTTCCTTATGTACTGTGTTTCCCCAATGAAACTCCTTACCTTAGAAATTTTAGTAGGAAACAACCATTTCATGATGGCCTCTATCTTTGCAAGATCTATCCTCAACTCTCCTCCACCTATCACATACCCCATATACAGCAAATATTGTTCTGCAAACTCACACTTTTTGAGATTTGCTAGCAACTAGTGCTTCTTTAATGTCTCCAACACCTACACCAAATGTGAGATGTGCTCCTCCCAGGTGGCACTATATACCAATTTATCATCCAGATAAAAAATAACAAATGAATCTATAAAAGTGCTCAATACATCATTCATCAATCTCATAAACATAGTTGGTGTATTGCATAGGTCAAATGGCATGACTAACCACTCATACAAAGCTTTCCTAGTTTTGAAGGTGGTATTCCACATATCTTCTTCTCTGACTTGAACCTAGTGATATCTAGACTTTGAGTTCAACTTGGTGACGTATTTTTCTTGCTGAAACTGATCCAAAAAATCATCTATCCTCGGAAGGGGGTACATATTCTTAAGAGTGATTTTGTTCAACGCCCTTTAATATATACGCATTTCCAAGTCCCATCATTCTTTGGCATAATGATGATGGGTGATCCACATGGTGATGTAATTGGTCGAATGACACCCAGTTCTAGTAGTTGTTGCAATTGTTCCTTCACCTTCCTTGCTTCTATAATAAACTATCTATACAACCCACTATTTGGAAATGGGGAGTCTGATAATAGCAAGATCTTTCCCTCTTAGATGGTAACCCTTTAGGTTCTCGGAACACATCCCTATATGCATATAAAAACTCTTCCAATTGTTGTTTATGTTTCTTAGTACACCCCACCAGGGATGCCTTTCCTCTTACTGACTCTTTTACAAATTGATTTTCTCTCAAAAATAATACAACATACTTCTTGCTAGAATTGATTAATTTCTTGGCATGGTTGGAACTTACCAACGAAACTTTTGACTTGCCTTTGTGTGTGATGATGGTGAAAAAGTTTTCATGCTTGATGAGTCAATATTAGTTGGCTCCTCTCATGAATATTGCATCTCACATGTACAAGTAGGGACTTCCAAACATGACTCCGACTACATCAACGAGAACCACATCTACTTCTACTTCATCAATAAAATCAGCACTAATGGCAAATCTAATTTTGCATTGTTTTCTTACCTTTAGCTTTGCATCATTATTTACCCATCCCAATGGATATGGGATTGGATGATCACAAACTTCCCACCTCAAATTCTTGTCCTGCTCTGCTACAATGAGATTTTCCTATGATCCTGAGTCAAACAAAGCATCAATCTTTATCTTATTGGCTTGTATATTTATATGGAATAGTTTGGTCATTTATTTCTCTTCTTGTTGCTAAAGGCTATGTAGATGCACATCCTTCTTCACTGATGTACATATGATATCCTCATCCATGTATGAGTTTATTTCAACTTGGTTGCTCGAATCAATGGCCATGAGATTCTTCTTCTTAGTGTCTTTCTTTTTGTTCTTCGGGTTAAGCTCTAGATGAAACTTCCAGCACTTCTCCTCTGTATGGTTGTTAATGTTGTAGTGGTTGTTGGGATCTTTTCACTGGTGTTGTGGTTGTTGTATTTTTATATTTTCCCCATTTTTTCTTCTTCTTCCCCTCCTTATAAGCATATTTTTCTCCTTCTTCAGTCCACTTAGTTGTGCTTTCTTCAAGCCTATGTTCTCTAGGTACTGTGCATGTACACAAGACTTGTCCACCAATTTGGGCTTGAACAACATCACTTTCTCTCGCAAATGGAAGTGTAGACCCCCCAAATACTTGAGGAGTACATTTGGGTTCTTTGGGAAGATACCCAACATTATGGCCATCTTTATGAACTCTGTGGTATACTCTTGCACACTTTCCCCGACTTTTGCCTAAACTAGTGCCACCAAATCCATTGGTCCTATACATGCCAAATAGTCACTAGAGGTTCTCCCTCCAACCTTAAAGTCTCTGTGTGGATTTTCCACCAAGTTAGGACATGGACCTATAATTACAGCCGCGCAAATGAAATCTTTTGTTGTTCCTCAATTTGATGGACACTAAAATACTTTCGATTGCTGCACCCAGTGATTTAGCTTCAGAGCATCGATCTCACCATGGTAATACTTGATATCGACCTTTGATTGCATTTAAAATAGGGGTTATGATTTATTCACGACATGCAAACTGTGTTGATCTTTTACTAGTTCTTTCTTTGGTTGGCTCTCTGATTCTTCAAAATCTCCTAATCCCCCTTCTGCTTTTTCCTTTTCATTTGAACCCCCATCTTCTTTGAATATTCCAACCTTATTAATCAGGGTGTCCATGAGGAGATTCACAATATGATTTATATTTGTGACTTGTTATTCCAGCCGTGGAAATCTCTCCTATGCAGGATCACGAGGGTTATTCATAGATTCATCGTCCATCATTAGGGTTTTATGACTTTTGTCCTAGCCAATCTAGATTGATGCAGGAGCATGAGGCTTGAAGATAAAAGGCTTTATTTTTATTCCAAAAATCCAAAAAAAGTTTACAAGCAAAGGAGTGGGGTCCTTTAGCTGTCATTTTACAAAGTTTTCTAGATAGGATTTCAGCTAGTATATAGGTATTTGAATGATTTTGTAATTAATCCAAGTAGTTCAGACTTAGTTGAGATTATCGGGGAGAATATCATGCAGCTTAGGTATTTATCTAGGATTAGATAGATTCGATCCATTGATTGAGGATCGCATTTTTGAATGTAAGGTATTTATGTAAGTTTAGAACTATTATAATATGATTTGGCTGGATTTGGCTATAGAGAAATAGACTATAAAAAAAATTGAAATATCTTTCTGTCTTTGTGTATTCTACGTATGAATGGTCAATCCCAAAGGTTTGGATTCCTTCGAAATATCTCTGAGCGTGTTGTTTTCTAGTTCAGCTCTTGGAATTACGTTTTGTAATAATCGAGTGTTATTGTGTTTAAAATATTCATTTCTGTGTATCGGAACAGCCTAGGTCTGTTTTAAGAAATACAACTTAACCACAGCCTAAACCTAGTGGAAGCGCTAAAACATTGGCGGAAGGAGAAAAAACCCGATAAAAGCCGTGAGAGCCTAGGAAAAGATCTGAGCCATCCGATCAACAGGCACAGATCAAACGGTGGTTGCGCACTCATAAGTGCAAACGTTAACCCAGAAAACAGATGTGAAAAATCATTCAACTAAGTTAATAGCTCAATTGATTGGGACAGTCTGATTGAAGGAGGCCAATCCGACGGTTGTTGCGTGGTTAACATGCACGAGATTTAATTTGGAAATCGGACATGATATCATATGAATTGTGGTTTATTCCAGTTGAAGTCCAGTTAATCATAGTCGTTCGTTGTGAAAGGCGCGATCTGACGGTGATCACGTGGTAAAGGTACACACGAGCTAATTCAGATTTCGGACTCGAAAATTATAAACTACAGCTTTGTTTTCCTTGCGGTTCCGTGAGAAAGGAAGAGAATTGTGGAAAAGATGGATGCGAGAATTTTATGAACAGTAATGTTATTTCCTTTTAGTTTCGTGGTAAGTGAGGTTCTGCCATATTTCAAGTAATAATAACAATTCTGGTGTTTTTAGTAGAATAGCTAAGTTTGGAGGCGAATGACTGAAATTCCAAGGAAAATTGAAGAAGAACTTCCACTTACACTTGAGGAGATCGTTTTTGGATTTGAACGATTATCCCTTACACCTGCAACTAGACCACCATTTGTGGTATCAGAGTAGCTTACTGACACTAAACAGAATCTCAAGGATCAGAAAAAGAAATCCAACATGGCTTTCAGAGTTGGAGGAAGAGGTGGTGGTCAAAGAAGAGGAAGACCAATTTCAAATGCTAAAGTATTAGAAGCTATGCAACAAATGCAAGCTAAATTAGAAGTAGTGGAAATGGAAAGAGATGCATATGTTGGAGATGTCAGTGAGCCTGAAGTTGGAGCTGCAAAAGAAGAGGAACCTGCAAATGTAACTCCTGAAATGAGATTCTTTAAGTCAGTATTGAGATCCACATCTAAACCCAAACTTGAAGTTTCAATTTATACAAGAAGTTTAAGCCCTGAGGAATTGATAGACTAGATTAATGACATGGAGAAATTCTTTGATTATGAAGAAACAAAAGAAGGAAAGAAATTGAAGTTTGTTGTCACAAAATTGAAAGGACATGCAACACTTTGGTGGGATGGAGTGCAAGCAGAAAGAAGAAGACTTGGTAAACAACCAATTAAAAATTGGAACAGGATGGTGGAAAAGTTGAAAGATAAGTTTTTTCCAAGTGATTATCAACAAACATTATTTATATAGATGTAGAATCTTAGGCAGAGGTCTATGACAGTGAAGGAATACATAGAGGAATTCTACAAAGTGAGCGTAAGAGTTGGACAAATTCAAGATACATATGAGAAGGTTGAAAGATATGTAAATGGTCTTATAATGGAGATTCAAGATGAGATAAGTGTAATGTCTCCTAAAACTATAGAAGAGGCTTATTAGATGGTATTGAAGGCTAAATAAAAACTCTTGAGGAAGAAATCTACCAGAAATAGAGGTACTTTCCGAGGAAGGGGAATTCAAGGTGGTAGAGGAAGGTCTACAGCACCTAGAGATGGAGCTAACAACAGCTCAAGTCAGCATG
Source organism: Pinus taeda (assembly GCA_000404065.3). NCBI lineage: Eukaryota > Viridiplantae > Streptophyta > Pinopsida > Pinales > Pinaceae > Pinus > Pinus taeda. The sequence continues at coordinate 113,365 of APFE031248822.1, forward strand.
CACCCACAGGATGTGATGCAAGTGGCAGAGGGATATTTTCAAGAGGAAGAGGAGGAAGAGGAGGTAGAGGTAGAGGAATAGAATTCAGATGTAATAAGCTGAGACACAGAGCCTATGAGTGCCTAGAAAATATAGGAATAAATCATAGAAATGCAATTGTTGCTAAGACTGAAGAGGAATTAGCGAAGGTAATAGAAGAAGAAAATGTACCAGAGAAAGGGGAATCTTTGGTAGTTAACAAAGTTTTGTTAAAACTAGCAAAGAAATTGTTGAACCAACACAGAGAAAGACCTTTTTCAGGACTGTGTGCAAGGTTCAAGGGAAATGTTGTCAAATGATAATTGATAGTGGTAGTACAGATAATTTGGTCTCTATAGAAGTGGTGGAGAAGTTGAAATTGAAAACAAAGAAACATCCAACACCTTACAAAGTGTCATGGCTTCAAAGGGATATCAGTTGTTAGTGAATGAGCAGTGTGAAGTGGAGTTGCAATTGGGCAAATACAAAGACAAAATTCTGTGTGATGTGATGCCTATGGATGTGTGTCACATATCGCTAGGAAGACCTTGACAGTATGACAGAGGAGCTATGCATGATGGAAAGAAGAATATATACACATTTATTAAATATGGTGTCAACCATACATTGTTGCCTATGGAAGAAGAGGATGCATTGAGAAAGTCTGATCCAAAGACTCTATTGCTGAGTGGAAAGCAGTACTTGCAGCAGATTGAAGAGGATGAGGTAAATTTTGCATCGATTTGCAAACCCAAGGTAATAATTACTTCCACTAAAGTTTTTGATTTACCAATTGAAATTCAAGAGATGTTGGATAGTTATTGTGATATCATTGTAGATGATTTGCCTGATGAGTTACCACCCATTAGAAAAATCAGTCATCATATAGATTTGATTCTAGGAGAAAATCTACCAAATAAAGTAGCTTATAGGATGACTCCCACAGAGAAGGAAGAAATCAGGAACCAAGTTCAGGAACTGTTAGTTAAGGGACTGATTAGAGAAAGTTTGAGTCCTTGAGCAGTGCCAACAGTGTTGAGTCCAAAGAAATATGGAGGCTAGAGAATGTGCATTGATTCAAGAGCAATCAACAAGATAACAATCAGGTACAAATTTCCTTTACCTAAAATTGAAGATTTGATGGATTGTTTGAGTGGAGCAAGATATTTTACAATGTTGGATTTAAAAAGTGGTTATCATCAAATCAAAATTAGAGAGGGAGATGAGTGGAAAATTTATTTTGAAACAGAAGGATTGTATGAATGGATGGTAATTCCTTTTGGGTTATCAAATGCTCCTAGTACATTTATGAGGCTCATGAATGAAGTTTTGAAAGAATTTATTAGTAAATTTGTAATAGTATATCTGGATGATATATTAGTTTACAACAAATCAAAAGAGGAACATGTGAGACATATAAACTATGTCTTACAAAGTTACTATTAAATTTAAAGAAATTTTCATTCATGAAGGAAGAGTTCGTATATTTGGGTTTTTTTTGTTTCTACTAATGGGTTAAAGATGGATCCAGAGAAGATCAAGGCAATCATGGAGTGGCCTTCACCAAGAAGTGCCTTTGAGGTAAGAAGTTTTCACAGCCTTGCTAGCTTTTATAGGAAATTCATAAGGCATTTTAGTAATATCAATGCTTCTATTATTGACATTATAAAGAAGGACAGAAAACCATTTAAATGGACTGCTGAAGCAGAAAAGAACTTCCAGCTATTGAAGAGAAAGATTACTAAGAAACCTATTTTGATTTTGCATATTTTTAATAAACCTTTCCAAGTGAAGTGTGATGCTAGTGGAGAAGCCATTGGAGCTGTTTTAAGTCAAGAGGACGGACCTGTAGCTTATTTCAGTCAAAAGTTGAATGATTCAAAGAAGAAATATTCTTCTTATGACAAGGAGTTTTATGCAATGGTGTAGTCTTCGAAGAAGTGGAGACATTACTTGATGTCTAAGGAGTTTATACTTTATTCAGACAACCATGCATTGCAGTACATTATGTAACAGACAAAGCTTAATCAAAAACATGCAAAATGGGTAGAATATCTTCAAATTTTTAATTTTGTATTAAAACATATAATTGGTCAATCAAACAAAGCAGCAGATGCCTTAAGTAGAAAAAGCATTTTAGTTCAAGAAAGTCAAATTCAAGCACTGGGTTTTGATTTTCTTAAGGAATTATATGAGAAAGATTTAGATTTTAAAGAGGCATTTGAAGCTTGTAAGAATCCTGTTTTTTTAGACAAAAGTAAGTGGTTGGATTATTTCTTGCAAGAAGGACTGTTGTTTAAAATAAATCAGTTGTGCATACCAAATTGTTCCATGAGAGAAAATTTGATCAAGGAGAAACATAGTGGTGGACATGGAGGACATTTTGGTGCAGACAAGACTTACAAGCAGTTGAACTAGTTTTATTTTTGGCCGAAGATGAGATCTGAAGTAGAAAAGTATGTGAAGAATTGTAAATTTTGTCAGTATGCAAAGGGAAGGAGCCAAAACATAGGTTTGTATGTTCCATTACCTATTCTAGATAAACCTTGGGGTATGGTAAGTATGGACTTTGTTTTGGGTTTACCAAAAACTCAGAGAGGCAATGATTCAATTTATGTAGTAATTGACATATTTTCAAAAATGGCACATTTTATTCCATGTTATAAAACTAGTGATGCTACTCATATTGCTAATTTGTTCTTTAAGGAAATTGTAAGGTTGCATGGGTTACATAAGAGAATTTTTTCAGACAGAGATACCAGATTTGTTGGTCATTTCTGGAGGACCTTGTGGAAGAAACTTGGTACTAAACTAAGTTTCAGTTCTGCTTATCATCCTAAAACTGATGGGCGGACTGAATTTGTAAACAGAAGCTTGGGTAATCTTCTGAGAAGTCTTGTAGGTGAACATCCGAAATAGTGGAATCAAGTTTTGGCACAAGCTGAATATGCTTATAATGATTCTCCTAATAGAAGTACAGGGAAAAGTTCATTCCATATAGTTTATGGAATGCACCCAAGAGGAGTGTCTGAATTAAGAGATTTGGGTAAAGCTGAAATGGGGAGTGCTCAAGGAGAAGATTTTGCTTCAGAGATTCAAGCACTACATGAACAGGTAAAATGGAAATTACAGGACAGCAACACAAAGTACAAAACAGAGAAGATTTGAAGAAAAGAGAAGTTAATTTTGAAGTCGGATATTTGGTTTTGGTACACCTAAGGAAGGAAATATTTCCAAAAAGGGAGTATAATAGGCTAAAATTTAAGAAAATTGGACCATGAAAAGTCTTAAGGAAATTTTCTGCAAATGCATATAAAATTGAATTACCCCATGGTATTGGAATATCTCCAATTTTCAATGTTCCTTATTTGTACAGGTATGAAAAGGGACAGGCAGATGACACAGCAGAAGACAAGGAAGAACAAGAGGTGGATTAGGTAAAATAGTTACCTACAGCAAAGGCATTGCAGCCAGAGAAGATATTGGACAAGAGAGTGTTTAAAAGGACAAGGGGACATGAGTATTTTCAGTACTTGATCAAGTGGAAAGATCAACCAATTGTTGATGCTACCTAGGTGACAGATGCCATGCTATAGAAGTTGGGCAGTTCTGTAGAAGAGCTCATGGAAAGAGCCCATGAAGAATTTTGTCCTCGGGAGTCTGATGAAGGAGCATGAGGCTTGAAGACAAAAGGCTTCATTTTTATTCCAAAAATCCAAAAAACGTTTACAAGAAAAGGAGTGGGATCCTTTAGCTGTCATTTTAAAAAGTTTTCTAGATAGGATTTGAGCTAGAATATAGGTATTTTAATGATTTTGTAATTAATCCAAGTAGTTCAGACTTAGTTTAGATTATCGGGGAGAATATCTTACAGTTTAGATATTTATCTAGGATTAGATAGATTCAATCCATTGATTGAGGATCAGATTGTTGAATGTAAGGTATTTATGTAAGTTTTGAACTATTGTAATAGGATTTGGCTGGATTTGGCTATAGAGAATTAGACTGTAAAAAAAATTGAAATATATTTGTGTCTCTGTGTATTCTGCGTATGAATGGTCAATCCTGGAGGTTTGAATTCCTTCAAAATATCTATGAGTGTGTTGTTTTCCAGTTCGGCTCTTGGAATTAGATTTTGTAATAATCGTGTGTTATTGTGTTTAAAATATTCATTTATGTGTATCGGAACAGCCTATGTCTTTTTTAAGAAATACAAATTAACCACAATCTAAACCTAGCAGAAGCGCTAAAACCTTGGCAGAAGGAGCAAAAACCCGATAAAAGTCGTGAGAGCCTAGGAAAGATCTGAGTCATCCGATCAATAGGCATAGATCTAACAGTGGTCACGCACTCATAAGTGCGAACGTTAACCCATAAAATGAACGTGAAAAATCATTCAACTGAGTTAATAGCTCAGTTGATTGGGATCATCCAATTGAAGGAGGTCGATCCGACGGTAGTAACATGGTTAACACGGATGAGGATTAATTTGGAAATCATATGTGATATCGTAAGAATTGTGGTCTATTCCAATTGAATTCTGGTCAATCACAACCGTTTGTTGTGAAAGGCGTGATCTGACGGTGATCGCATGGTAAAGGTATACACAGGCTAATTCAAATTTCGGACCCGAAAATCATAAATTGCAGCTTTGTTTTCCTTTCAGTTCCGTGAGAAAGGTAGAGAATTATGGAAAAGATGGATGTGAGAAGTTTATGAACAATAGTGTTATTTCCTTTCAGTTCTGTGGTAAGTGAGGTTCTTCCATATTCCGAGTAATAATAACAATTCTATTGTTTTTAGTAGAATAGCTAAGTTTGGAGGCGGACGACTGAAATTCCAAGGAAAATTGAAGAAGAACTTCCACCTGCGCTTGAGGAGATCATTTCTAGATTTGAACGATTATCCCTTACACCTACAACCATACCACCATAGATCCCTTGCAAATCTACATAATATACCCAAAGAAAAATTCTCTAATACCAATATGATTCATAAATTTCCATGGATATTCCACTGGATACCTTGTCACAACGGATCTGATAAAATTATATTTGAAATTTGAAATTCTATATTATTAGAGTTTTATTTCTTTTTAGATTTTTGGATTTGTAGAACAATGTTAATAGTGCATGCATGCGAACTAAAAATTATGCATGAAATAGAGAACATTGAAATAAAATATTACACACACATTTGACACAAGACATGACCTAGGAAACCCTTTTGGGAGAAAAACCCAGTTGGAAAGTGAGGTCGCTTTGCTCTCTTTCTCTGAATGGAAATATGGATGTGAATACAAAATAGTATGGCTTGTGGATCATGGACTACTACAGTGCACAAATCCTCTATGTGTGCTCTCTCTCCTACCCCTCTTGGCTATTTTTTCTTAGTTATGGAACAAATGCACTCAAAATAATGGAACCCCTTTTCCACCTAGTGGCCTAGTTATAACACAACTCTATAGCCTACTAATGGGTAGGTTTTACTACCTCAAATATTAATCATACTTACAATATAGACTCTTATAGATCCTTCTTCATCATAATCACATGGTGATCCCCTTTTCCATGAATAATCGGGTTGACGTGGAATCCTCTTGAATTATGGTAGTGAAAACAGGAAGGTCAACTACTGAGAGGCATAACTTTCGCATATGGACTTTGATTGATGTGATCATTGCACCGTTGGAAAGGTCTTTGTGTGTAGAATGGGAAAAAAAAGGTGCCATGCTACAGTGGCTAAGTTTTACCCCCAAAAAATATCATTTGATGCCTCAAAACCTTGTCGAAAGGTTTCAACCCCCAATTTTCCAAACTAGGTTTCACCAATAAAAATGGTCCTAAGAGTTGATTCCTCCACTTTTTCCACTCTAAAATAATTGAGATGGATGACAAACAATATAATGATCCAATTTGGATCATTTATATAGGGGAGTTTGGGGTTTGGGATTTGGACTCAACGAAGATTATAAATGGAGGTGAAGAAACAATGAAGAGCACAGGTGTATGTGTGAGCCACCACAAAACAAAGTGATTTTCTCTACAATGCAAGTGGCTTAATGGCTACTGTGTAGATAAGGAAGAAGTGCAAGTGTGTTTGAGCAAATCTAGGAGGGTGAGTTGGAGGAGATTGTAGGGCTAAGTTGTTGAGAGGAGATTGAGTTTGTGTGGAGTAGGCCAAGTTGTTGGAGTGGTGGGGTTTTTCTAGTGCACATTAGTGGCAGGGCACAGATTGAGTTGTTGGAGGGTGCATATATGATTTTTGGAAGTTGATTTCTTTAGAGTGATTTCATTTGGAGGCAAATTTCTTTGAGGTTGATTTACCTAGGCCAATTCATTCTGAGGGAAATAAGTTGTACGTTCCAGATTGTACTTTTCCCTATATATTTGTGGATCAAAAGTCCCATATTTTCGAGATAATGAAATGACGAAGAATTTTTTGTGGGTTAATTAATTTTTCAATGCGTGATTGATCTCTCTAGTTTAGTTTTTCTGCATATTTTTAATTCTAGAAGATAAGGATACTAATGACTTTATTTTTCAGTGATTAAATTATTATTTTGCAAATAAATAATAAACTAGGGGTAAATTAAATTTGTTAGTGCTTGAAATTTCACCTCAGGCTAAGAAAGGCAAATCTCAAAAGCTACATCAAACCATTCAGCCTCGTAGCTAGCCCTACGGGGCAGGAGAAGGCTCTCTCCGGTCTATCTCATAAAATCTTCAATGGATGAGATGAC
>APFE031248823.1:0-26073 GCA_000404065.3 Pinus taeda
CCGTTTCTTAAAAATATCAAATACATCAGATTTATTTCAAATACAATAAATCAAGGTTTTTCTAGTTGCATCATCAATAAAAGTAACATAATAACGAGAGCCACCAAGAGATGATACCTGAGCAAGTCCCCATACATCTATATGCACAATCTCTAATTTTTCACTCTTCTTTTCTTTCCCAACTCTAATGAATTTAACTCTTTTTTGTTTTCCGTAAACACAATTCTAACAGAATTTTAAATCGACATGCTTTAAACCTAGCAACAAATTTCTTGAGTGAAGAATCTTCATACCCTTCTCACTCATGTTCCCAAGCCTATGATGCCAAAATGCCGTATCTTCTCCTGTAGAGGTTAAAGCATTAACAGAATTAGAAATATCATTGCATAAATAAAATGTACCAACCTTTCCTCCTTTCCCTATTACCAGGGATCCTTTAGTGACCTTCTAGGTTTTATTTGTGAAAGTAGTTATGCAACCTTCACCTCCCAACTGCCCTATTGAAATCAGACTTTTCTTCAGATTTAGGACATGCCTTACCTCCTTCAATAGCCATTGATTTCCATTTTGTTGTTTTATGAAAATTGTACCCATTCCAATGATTTTATAAGGTTTATCATCACCAGATCGAAGTTGTCCAAAATCTCCTTGAACATAATCATAAAAATGTTTCCTATCAGGTGTGGCATGGAATTAGGCCCCTAAATCTACCACCCAGACATCAATAATATTTTCTAATGAAAGAATCAAAGCATCTTGCAACACATTACCTGTTACACTCACTTCATGATTAGTTTCTTGTTGCACGTCTCCTTCTTTTCCCTTTCAAGACTTCCAGTCTTTCTTTAGGTGTCCTTTTTTCCTGCATTTCTAGCCCACTACCCCTGATTTGGACTTGGATCTACCTTTTCTTGACTTACTGCGATATCTAGGGATCTTTCCTCTTTCCATTTTTCTTCCCCTAGTCTTTGCAGTCAAAGCATTACGTGATGTCTCACCGGAGCTTTTCCGTCACATTTCCTCACTAAGGATTGCACCGACAACATCATCAAACTTTAAAGTACTAGATCCAGAGACAAAGTTACTAATGGGCATAACTAAACCATTCCAAATTTTTGGCAATGAGCACGGAAATAACAAAGCCCTAACTTCATCATCAAAAGTTACCCCTACAGAACTTAACTGACTGGTAACTGTATTAAACACATTTAAATGATCAGCAACAGATCCATCTTATGACATCTTCATATTAAACAAATTCTTCATAAGAAATACCTTATTTGAGGCCGAGGGTTTTTCATAGGTTTGGACAATGTCGACATTAAACCCCTGTTGTTGTTTCCTTTGAAATATTAAACGCTACCAACGCCGCTACGCACAGCCGTATTGTTCCAAGTGCTTTTCTATCTAGAATATCCCATTCTGTGTCTGTCATACTCGTCGACTTATTTGTCTTTCCGCTCAATGGTTGGTATAGATCTCTTTGGTACAAATAATCTTCCATTTGCATATTCCACAGCTGGTGGTTTTTGCCGTTAATTTTTTCAACCCTAAACCTAACATCTTCCACCATTGCTCCCACTTGAACCAGGAACCCTTCTCTCCTACGAGTTATACTAATTGCTAAAAATTTATATATTACAGAGCAATGGAACACATAAAATACTGTAGAAATATAAACACAGAAAACGCATAAACAAGAGAGACACAGATATATATGGTTCACCATATTGTAGGAATATAAACACAGAAAACAAATAAAACAAGAGAGACACAGATATATGTGGTTCACCCAGTTTGGGCAATGTCCACGAACAAACAGCCAGTCCTTATTTTTATATTATCTAGCAAACTGAAGAGATACAACCTACAGCAGATCCACTGCAATTCCCTCTTCACTCTCAATCTCCTCTCTCTTGCTCACCCAGAATACAGATATGCATAGACGCAATACAATTCCCTCATATATAGCAAGGGGTTTCCTTCTAGGGAAAAAAACACTAAATTAAACATAACTTCTATCGTCAGATCTCCGCCTAATGAACGACCCAGATTGACTACGGCATTACAACATTTTACAAGGCAATTTTACATCTATTCTTAGCTTCGGGGGTGCTGCACCCAACCCCCCACCAGGGGGGGCTTCCAAAGGTGACAGTTACCCCCCCCGAACCCCCTCTGCAACAAATATTTTATGGGTGATGTTGCCACCACATTACAAACTGGGGTCCAATGCGGAGATACCTTTGAATACAGAATATAATCAGGCTCCACACCCAAGAAAGGAAAACTAAAACGGTGCTGGTATAAGCTGGTATGTATCAAAATGACAACAAGAGGTCACTAAAATCAAGCAGACAACATTCATACGAAGTGAAACACAAAAAGAGCTAGAAATGAAACATAAGACATGGAAGGCGGGCTTACCCCAAAACAACTGAGTTGAATGTGATGATGACTCGTAGATGTGATGTTGGATGCTAGAGCTACAAGTTTGATCTGAGGAATGAGCTTTGCAATGTCTGATTCATGAGTTTTGATAAAATCGAAGATTTGACACATATGCCACAACTTTAGGAAGAGCTACACTTGGTGGGAGGTTCAGAAATGATCCTTGCATGCAACCTCCAGCTGCTAAAAGTAGATCCCTGAATCAACGGACACCTTTGCATGATGCCTTGGGAGAAGTAACTTATGCATGCAAATTGGTTTTGCTTGGTCCAAAATGAAGCTAAGGCAAAATTTTGGAGGGTGGTTGTAGCCACTACAACACTTAGCGGACACTGGTAGAACTCCAACTCTCTGAATGGACCTTATTCATGAAAAGCAAGTCTAACACCTCTGAAAGTATTATTTAGTTCTTAGTTCATATTGGTTTCACACTAGTCTAATTATAAGATGTAACATATACCAAAATCTTGGTTGATTGACACACATTCCAAGCTAAATCAACATAGTTGTTTCAATTGGGGTTGAGGGGTATATTGGTGCACAAGCAATATAGTGGTCAGAGTCTTATTTTCATCTTTGGTGGTGCTCCGATGCCAAGAGAGCTCAACAGTACCCCAGTTGAGTCACATAGGAAAACAAGCATGGCTCTGTTGCCAGCTAGCTTGGTCAGTACCCAAATGGAGTTGCTCACATCACCTCACTACACAGGAAGCCTTTCTCTTGTTTCTCCTTATTCATTTTTCATTTTTTGGAATTTTCAATTTTCATTTTTTCATTTTTTTCATTTTCACAACTGTGCATAGAAACTATTCATTTTAGAGGTGGAAGAAGGATCTCAACTTATTGAGAGAAGAAGAGGTTTTTCCTTTAGAGAAGTATTTTATTAGATACCTTTGAGATGCCTATTAATGTTTTCACCCTCACCTTACTCTACTTGAATGAGCTAACAAGGGTTAGCCCAAAAACAACTGACTAGAGTAGGTGACACTAGTTACCGCGCAGGCATTTTTTTTCACCAAGGTTCACCTTGAATAGTACATATTTTCCTTCAATGAATCACGGACTAAAAGTAAAAAGTTCTTGATATAGAGGCAGGATGACAAATAACCAAGTAGTGATAGCAGTAGAAGGCCTCTTGTACTTTATCCATCTTGTTTCAATAATCATACATGGTTTCAAGCAAAACTAACTTATGAACAAAACAAGCGAATAAACAACAAAGCAAAGCAGAAGCAAAAGCGAAAGTGAAAGCAAAGTGAGTAAGCAAACAAGAAAGCAGACAAAAAAACAAACAAAACAAGTAAGCAAACAAGCATGCAAGCAAACCAATTGAAAGCGAACAATACTCCTACTCCTAAGCTAACGGTGCATGTGCCTGATCATGTGAGGTGATATTTCCAATGTAGCCATCGTTGCATTGGTTGACCATGTTGGTGAAGGCTTGGTTCGCGAGCAACCCAGTTGTGAAGACTAGCAAGAAAGAAAGATATAACAATGAAGACAAACACACTTTATGTTTAAAATTTTCCACGGGACATAAGTGAGTGCAAATGCATGATGAACAGTCCATGGAGTTATCCCGATGTTGTGCAACACCACATGCAACTTTGAGGCATACACATACTCTTGACTGTGACATGAAAGCAACCGAAAGAAACAAAGACAACTTGTGTTGTGCACGTGTGCTTGCAATGTAAGATTCCTCCAATCCATGAGTGATGGGATCATGCAGTTCGAGTGGAGGAAGTATGATCTGTGTGTCAGATTGATGTTCAATGCATACAGATGAGTGATGAGAAGCCTTGGGTGATTGAACAATTTCCTGATCGGAAGTGAAACTAACCCCAAGAGAGCGAGGGTCTAATATAACCATTAGCACGAGCTGAAGTGCCTCGACAACCTTGGCTGTTTCAAATTCATCGTTAGATATATCATTATAAGCCGGTGGATTCAAAAAATGAACCATGATAGAGACATGATCGTGATCAAATATCGGAGTAAATGGATCACGATAGCCACGATAAAAATATCAATGATTTCATCGACATCCTCATGATATAATGAATCAAACAGAGGGGTGGATGAGAAGCGAACAAATTCATCCTCTGTGTTTCCGGAAAAGGTAGATGAAAAATCAAGAGGATTTTTGATGAATAACTTATCCTCTCCATTGTTGGATGACGGACTAACATTTGGTGTATCCTGCAAGTGATCAACAATGGGTGCACCCGTAATTGAAAAACACACATGCGAAATCATTGATGGCAGGTTCACCAAAGATGTCAAGAAAGAATAAAGGAGGCTCAAACAGAAGGGGTCATTCTTCACTGAGTTTTGATGCTCAATCTCCCAATCATACTCTTCCTGAATGACAACGCATGTTGGTTGTGAAACATCGACCCCGTCAGTGGCTTGATGCTCATTCACAACAAGTGTACAATCCAGAATGGAAAAACACAAGATAGTATCATCTGGAGGATTAGCTGAGTATGAAGATGGAGGTTGTGGAACAAAATGCATGTGACAACTCGATGGACTCACAACCAAATCTATGGGAAAATTAAGCGAAGTGATGTTGGGACAATGTGACAATTGAACAACTGTGTGAGCATGATCTTCAATATCACTCTGCAGTGGTGGAGTTGTTTGATGAGGGGATGGTAGACACTCACTTGTGATAGTGATGACATCCATCTGTGATTGCATAGCTCCATCACTGAAGAAGACTGAGTGAGGCTTGATTTTTAACTTCTTCTTGGGACAAGAAGATTACTTAACACAATACTCAAATCGGTCCCAAAGGTAGAAAAATTTCATCTGGCTCTTCGAAGCTTGAAATTGCAAATCACGGAAGCGTTACCAAAAATCCATAGTGATTCATGTGGATTGTTGTGACAGTTTTTGGTCAAGATGTTCTGGATCAAAATTATAGAAAGTGTCTTCAATGAGATCATAGAAGTGCTCAATTGAGTTCATGATACCATCTGATACGCTTCACAACCATTGATGTGGAGATTCGTGAAGTGTGTATGGAAGCAACAAGCTAGACTGTTTCTCACAACATCCATCTTCCTCATGAAGCATGGAAAGAAAGTCATGTGAGAACTCAGGCCAGGCCACTTCGCCTTCACCATCATACATGTAAGTGGACAAGAGATCAAAGATCTTCCTCATGATGGTGACATCTTCATGATTCAAAAAACATCGCGGAGGGAGAAGAGTTCAAGAATCCATGGTAGATATGAAAAGGTTTAAAACAGGATGAGAGGACACAGCTTGTCATCTGGCCCTCCTTCTAGTGCCATAAATGTTGAAGGTGCTCAACCCACCAACATGTTAGGGGATCACCCCTGTAAGAAGTCCCAATTAGACCTCAAACCTTTTGGTCTAGGAGTCCCAGTAGTGGATCATATGGTAATTCCCTAACTGCAATTTCACAGAGAGGCAAGTAAGAATCATAACTCTATTGGTAGCATGGGTGTGACATGTGCAGTGAGCCAAGGAAGGTGCATGAGATGTTCTAACACACGGGGATTGAGATGAGTGCGCCCCTTGGAAACCTGTGATAACACAAAGTTAAGAAGGGAACACACAAGCAAAGATGCATCACAACATGGAAGGGAAGTTAGCTATCAATCCAAAGTGATGGTTAAACTAACATCACATTTCAAAAAGAACATACATACATACACAGAAAGCTATACATGCATGCGTAAGCAAACTTATACATATTTCATTTACAGTAAACCAAATAGCATAGAATACAATACAACATATGCATGAAACGTGTTGGCTCTTGTTATATTAAGAAGTGTAAGTTCCAGTCATACAATACATCCATGTCTAACCACTAGTTCCGATAGCAAAATGTTATAGCCACAACCACCTGCTCCTCCAAAGAGATGTACTACCTCTGCGTAGTGGAGAAGCCAAGGCTCGTTACAATACTGTCTAGGATCTCTCCAAGATAGTCTTATTGAAAGCTTAGATGACCAAAAGCCCTTACAACAATTAATGAGGTTCTATTTATAGAAAATGGTGGGGTGACCCTTGAAATTCCCCTTTGTGATAGTTAATCTACCCTCCTGACTCTTGATCTACTCTATGACTGTTGCATTCAACTATCAACACTTGAACTTCTACTTGACAAGACGTTACATTACAATGTACATGTGCCGATGTGAGACAAAATGGATTGAGCAAGCCATGCAAGACATCACTCACAATCGGTCCGTTGTGGTGCGACGAACTCTTTGACATGCTTATGATGGTGAAGGTGGTGAGTTAATGCCAAGCTTAGTCGTCTGTGATGGTGTGCATGTGCTCCCTAGTGACACCTTGCTAAAGCGAATTCTTGCCTCTGTTGCATTTGGGTGCATTGGTATGGCTCCTCCATCCAACTCATCTACTAGCATGCGCATGGTATTTTAGGGTGTGGATGAACTGGCAACACACTGATGCATAGTGTCTATGATAATCTTCTAGTGTGTGTTAGTGATCACGCACATCAACTGTCAACTACATGTTCAACTCCAGTTGGACTTGCTTCTTGTCTTTGCCTCGGTGAGTGTGCCAAATGGGATCGTATGCATGCGCACAATGACAGGCATGCTGTTGAATTCCCATGCATGACATCAACAACACCACTCACCATGTCTACTCTGTGTTAGCTGCTGGAATGAATCTATAACTTGTATAGCCATAATTTCATCCGTCTGTGCATATTGTGCCCCTGTTGTACGTGTTCTTGCTACAACTCATTCTCTTGTCTATGCAGCTCACGTTCTTGCTTGAGTTGCTACTTGAGCACATGCAACTCGTTTTTTGTCACATTCCATGCCTTCGCGTGATCTTCATGTCACTTCATCACCACATACCCAGAGTTTCCAAAGTTTCCTTTATCACAAATGGATCTACTTGAGCTTGCAAATTTCTTCTGCCTCTGTGTTTTCAAAAACCTTCCTCTTGCGTTCGTTGCATCCGGTATGATGCCTTCAGTTGTTGTTCATGGTGTTGCTTTCTTTGATGTTGCTACTATAATATCTTGATGTCTTTGTCTAGAAACAACTTTATGTCTTTGTGGGTAGGCAAGTTCATAGACACTTGATCGACTGCATCCCTAAGTGTGCTCTAAAAATTGTCTTCGACTCTGCTCCCTTGCAAACCATTGTGCTTATGGTGCTGAGAGGCATATGAACACCAGTGATACCTGGAGACATGGAAACACTCATGGCAAGAAATCTGTCAGTCAAAAATGAAAATGAACTTGAGAATTGACTTGCAACATACTTGTGTGATTGATCATGAAGGTTGCATAATTTCTGCCAGGAGGTCGAGAGACTGACTGCCAAGATTGCGCAAGGCACAGTCCGAGCTATAAGGAGGATTACTAACTGCTGGAACTACGTAATGCACAGTCTGTCCTGGCTGTTGATTGCTAGAATTGCGCAATGCACACTCTCGCCTAGCAATGGTTGCAAGCTCGGTGATTGCATTGTGTAATTTTCTGGGCCAACAATCACTATCCCTTAAATTTGTGCATTGCAAGGCTGGAGGATAGTCACTGGGAAAAAATACGCATTTCCTGAGGAGAAGATAGAGCCTTCCCTTTCAATACTACGCAATGTTGTCTTCGTGAGGCAGAATCTAGGCCAAGGCTTCCTAGACCTGCTGACGGGCAATTGAAAGTGAATGTGAATGTGAATTCATGACGATACTGAGTGTAAGAATTTGTGAATGATTGTGCATGAAAATGCTGAATGACAGATTTAGGAAATGGAACAACATGCATGTGGGTGAGGTGAGTCGCTAAATCAACGACCATTCATGAAAACTATTTTCATGCATGCAACAACAGTGAGATATTAACAAAAACTAAAATGGTGTTGGTACAAGCTAGTATGTATCAAAATGATAGCAAGCATTCACTAAAATCAAGCAAAGAACATTCATACGAAGAAAAACACAAAAAGCGCAAAAAATGCAACATAAGACATGGAAGGTGGGCTTACCCCAAAACAGCTTAGCTAAATGTGTTGACGACTCATAGATGCGATGTGGGATGCCATACCGACAAGGTTGATGTGAGGAATGAGCTATGCACCGTCTGGTTCATGAGCTTTGGTAAAATCGAAGATGTTACCCACCTGCCACAAATTTAGGAGGAGCAACACTTGGTGGGAGGTTTCTAAAATTATCCTTGCATGCAACCTCCAACTGCTCAAAGTAGATCCCTGAATCAAGGGATTCATTTTCATGTTGCCTTGGGAGAAGTAGCCCATGCATGCAAATCAGTTTTTCTCTGTCCCAGAGGGAACCAATTTTCATGCTGCCTTGGGAGAAGCGGCCCATGCATGCAAATCAGTTTTTCTCTGTCCCAGAGGGAACCAATCAACTTAACTAAACATGCAAGAATCTTCTCAACTGCTGGGAGAAAATGTGTATTTCTAGAAGGGAGATGGGCTGGCTTCCTAGGAGATTTGCAGAATATCTGGGAAGAGCAGCTGACTATTGCCTAAGATTGTGCAATTCCTGGGCTGAGCAGCCCTACTGGGAAGAATTGCGCAATTTTCAGGATGAAGCCGGACTGATAGAATTGTTCAATTCTGGAGCCCAATAGGCTGCTAGACTGAATAACCCAATTTCTGGAAGGAAGGTTGGTTTCCCTCCAGAATTGCACAATTTCTTGAAGGAGCTACTCAACTTGTAGCTAGAATAAGTCCAGAGAAACAACCTGTGAGGGGAATTCACCAAGCTTTGATAGACAGGTTTCCTTTCTGCAAGAAAATCTTTGAAGCTTGTGGAGTTGAGAAAGCAAGACATGCTGCTGTAAAAGGTTGGTAAGGAGGCTCCAAAATGAAGCTAAGGAAACATTTTGGAGGGTGGTTGTAGCCTCTACAAAAAGTGGATTCTCACACAAAACTTTACATGCTCACATTCTACAAATTAGAGAACTGTCCTCTCTATCCTACACACTGACCTTTACTTAATGTGTTGGTTTAAATAAAAGTGCTCAGGTTAGAACACGTTTCATTGCATAATTTAGGCCACCAAAATATTGTTGGTAACAAGTACAAGTTTCTCCTTGATGCGTTACATGTTAGCTCCACAAACAAAGGAACTCAGCATTGTATGCTCTCAACACACTAGTCAATGACTCTGTAATCGTTGGTCAAATCTTAGCATCCACACCACATTATTCTTTAGCTGAATGTTCTTCACAAAAACATATTCTCAGCCTAGCAATGCCTGAGTTTATTGATATCTTTTCTGGGGAAATAATCCATAACCTAGGAAACAATCTTTTCAATCTCCACATGCCCCACCGATTCAAGCAAAATCTGATGCCAAATCCCAAAAAATATTCCTCTTTCATGCATGCTCTCTTGAGTCCATCGCTCTTTTTCTCCATGACAGATTTTCTGATAACCTTCATGACCAATGCAGGAACAATGTTGACCTTGGACCAAAAAAAAGGTACTTGTCACTCGAACCCGAAAACTCCTAACATAAAGACAAAGACCATTTCACAATGTGTTGTAGAATTGACCATTCTCCTCCAAACTCACGATGCTCCACAACACAACTCCCCAACAGAGCTATCCACACTCACCGAATAAACCAACTCGAATCTAAAGGCTTGTAATGTCAATATATTTCGCGCTCCACGTTGAACAATCTCATAGGCATGTGAAACTAAAGATGACTTTCTGATCATATTGGAAGGGGAAGGAACTTACAAACTTCTTCGATATTATCCATCAACACAGAACACTCTCGTTGTCCTTAGTGGCTTGGGTTTTCCAAATGGAGTACAAATCTGAGGATCAAACCTTTTTTCTTTTCAAAAAACAACCAATTGCAGAGTGATGAGTAGATGGACCCAATGCAAGGAGCATTTTCAGAGCACACACTCGGGCCAGGTTGCACATCATTCAAATCACAAAACATATCGACAAGTCGCCACACAAATTTCTTGCGCACACTTCACAACCATATTTCAACTCTTCACTGCTCTCCATGCCTGACTACTCAGTTTTGCAACTTTTCCACACTCTCTCCAATCACATAAAAAAACAAAGGATGAAAAAACAAACAAATACTCGTCAAACTCTCCATTTACCTTGCCCCTTTCTGGGAGAAAAACCTAGGCCCTTACAAGCGCTGCCAAATTAATTTTTTCATAAAACATACTTCTACTCATATATAATATATATATATATATAAAGTGTTGTCTCATCATAGAAAAATTGTCTTGGACACAAAATCACTTTGTTGAGAGAATATCTCAACTACACACTAATCTAGGAAACATCTAAATCTCAACAACTCCTAAACATTAGGAGCAAAATCATGTACATAGAATGAATCAGAACAAAGACAATTAAAAATTATATTTCCAAGTATTTTACCCATGTTAAAAGATGTCATTCAAAAGGACTTCCCAAAATAAAAAATAGTTATAGTTTATTTCAATTTGGTTATTTTTTTTTATAAAATTATTTATAATTTAAGTTTTATATTATTGAAAATATAAATTTGATTATTTATTTTTTTTATTTTATTTGATTATAAATATAAGAAGTTTATCTTCAAAAGTTTTTAGAATTTTTTGTTTAAAAATAATTAGAATTAAAAATTTTGATAGTAAAAAATGTAGTATCAAATAATTTTAATGTTTTTTTTCCAAAAGAAAAAATTGAACTTTTTATTATCAAGATAAAAGTTACATAGTATTCACAAAATGAGTAAACTCAATCCTGTCCCCAAACATGAAAAAAAACTACCAACCGATCAGACACACAGGCCTCCTCATATATGAGGAATTGCAGATAACATAGCATCTACGATTTTCGGGCATGTGCCTGTCGAGATGGTGAACAAAAAACAAAAAACATAAAAACTCCAGGAAGGGTGTTCCACAACAGGGGAACCTAAGATGATATTGAGGGGGGAAATCATGTTTTCCTCCCCTTTTTCTTCTCAACCTTGCGCCACTCTCCTTGGGACAACACCATGGGACGAGTTGAAGTGGATTTCCATCGCCAAATTGGGGGTTTTCCTTGTCTGAGTCAAAGGTGTCTGATGAATGCTGCCTTTTGATTCCACCTATTTCCATTAAATTTGGCTTCTTTCCCTATTGTGATTCCATAGGCTCTTGTGGGGATGTCTTCTATGTTTTTGTTTGGTTATTCTCATTTGGGAGGGGTTCTTCCTCCTCAAAATCTTCCTCCTCTTATGATTCTAGTGTGTTGAACTTCCATCCCTTCTATTGTTTGCCAGATTTCTTCTTTCTACGGCTATCCTTTTTTAATTCTGGGCATTCATTTTGAAGATGTCCAGTTTGCCGACATATTCTACATCTGAACGTTGTATTTTCATAGTCTAATGACTGCATCGAGATGTGATCTTTGTGTTTCAGTTTTATGCAGTCTGGTAGACCTTTGCTGAGGTCGACTTCCACATAGATACGTGTGAAGGTAAAAATTCTTTCCTCCACTCTTTGTGTATTCATTTTAATGTATCTGCCAATTGTTTTTCCTATGCATGCAAGTACCTTTTGGACCTAGAAATGTAGAGGAAGATTATGAAGATGTACCCATACCAGCATCCTGGAGACAATGAAAGTGTTTGCATCAAACTCCTAGAACCATGGAGTGATAAAGAGGCCTAAAGATCCCCAGAACCAAGGTCCCTCCTGAATCACAAGATCCCTGACCTCTATTTTTTGAAGTTTTACTATTAAAAACCCTTTGGAGCAAAGATGGATCTCACAGTTTAGAGACCAGTGTGTGAGAATCCAATGGAATAGGTCAAAGGGTTTGGGCCAAAATATGTTAAAACGACAAATGATGGCTTGCTTTGCATAGCTATTACATACCTCCTCTGCTTCTGATATATCTATAGTTAGTTATGGTGTATGCTGTAGTTGCTCCACTATGTATGGACTAGGTTCTGATCTAGCCTGCTTTGGAGCTGCTGTAGGAGATTTCCCCCCTTGTAGAATATGCTTGTAAGATGTTCCTTCACTTTTATGTTGCTGATGCGAATCTGGGTTGAGATTTGCTTTGGATCGACTGCCTCCTTCTGCTTGCTTACTAGTTGCTACCCCTCCTCGAAGTCTCATATTAAGTATGATTATAGATCTTGGCATCATGTCGTAATCTTTAATAGATCAGGAATCCTGTAGTGTTCTGCCCCCATTTAATAGATGTTGTTGCTTAACTGGGTATCCAATATGATTGGCAATGTTTTGCATTAGATCTGTAACACTGTCTGTAGCCTGAGCCCAAAGCAATGTTGTTTTTCCGGTGGGGGCTTTAACAAATATTCTAAATCTTTTAGATCTTATCCCATCAGAGCCAATACTAGCGATCTGGGGCCAGGATTCAGTCTAGGAGTATTTCCCCTTTGTTAAATCAATTGTATCTGCCTCAATGGCCTTACAAAGATCGGGAAAGATCTTCTTGTTCGGAATCTTCTGCTTCCAGTAAACATACTCAGTCATCTTTGAGAGCTCACGTGACCAACGATCCATGATGCTGGTTCGATCCTTCAGTGATCTATGTATATAAGTCACCTTCAGCACCTGGACTACCTTCTCGTCCTCTGCGTGCTCCTGTCCATCTGTTAGAAACCTGTCTAGCTTCTCCGATGCTGTGATGGCGGTCCTGTCATCTAAAAATAAAAATTCCTTGGTTGGTTCCACGTCTTCCCCATGGGCCAGATTCGAGCAGGGCACGTCAGCGACAGATCTGGGTGTTAAACGCTAGCCTCGGCTCCCGGCTTCCTCCGTCCTGAGTTCCGCTACTAGCAAGTTGTCGTTCACTGCCCCCTTCTCTATCTCCAGGAACAAGTGCTTGTGCATCACCGTCATCGACCCTCCCTCGTAGCCTGCTCTTTTACAGTCAAGCTCTACCTTGATTACAATTTCGAAGCTGTGGAGAAGCCATACATTGAGGGAGCTAGCCGCGCATAGCCTATGGGCGTTTCGATCTGCAGCGAGATAGTCATTTCTTACTCCAAATCCATAACATAAACCTGGCAACATTTCGAGATCAGTTCGCCCATCTGCGTGAGGGCTTTGTTTTGAGCCCGAGATTCTCCCTTGCTTGGTTTGCAGAGTGGCAGCGGCATAGACCACGAATCCTGAAACCCTAGCCATGGTTTTTTCGCTGAGCTATTCACGTCTCAGCTCTATCCTCCAACAATCATTAACTTTAATGTTAATGGTATTTAAAATTTTATTTATAATGTTAAAACTTATAATTTTATTATTGAACTTATTGTTTTAATAAATTGGATAAGGTTATTAATATGAAATTGCAAATATTTTATAAAGGTTGGTGAAAGATAATGTTACTGAATGGAAATGTAAAAAAATAAAAATGTTATCATTGAAAATAATTACAAGTATTTACACAACATTTGAGGATATTGCGTAAAAGAATGAAAAGTAGTCAATTAATTTGTTTTAACTATATATTTTTGTGAAATTGGTATGTTAATTTTTCTCTAAAATATAATGCATATATTCATATTAGAGCCTCAGATTTTGTCTGCAAATGATGGAATTTTTTTAAATAAATTTTTACTATGGAACTTGTGTATAGTTATTTTTCTTTAATTTTTCATGTCGACTTTATATAATTTTAAAATAAGAAATACAGTGAGAACATTCAATTATGAGGTCCAACTTAGGCCTCAGTATAAGGGCGTTGACATATTCATAAATATATTTTTGTTACATAGGTATTCACCCATTTGAAGGCTCATTCTTCTTATATTTTAAAATAATTCAGCGAGCCAAAGATTATAGCAAAAATAAAAGGCCTATGTTTTTTTATAATTTTATATATCTTAAAAAATTAATAAAAATAATATATAATATATATTATATAATATATATATATATTTTTGTTCAATTTCAATAGAAAATAATGCTTATAACATATTATACAAAATCATTATTCAAAATCAAGAAGTTGTAAAAATAGATGTGTTTTTGGTTTATACAAACAAATCAAGAGGTTTGTCAATTTGAACCTAAAACCAAAGGGGCCACATAATCTACCACATAATTAAAAAAAGTGTTCCTACAAAATATCTTTTGAAATTAATAACGTGAGTGCATTAACAAAATGCCTATGCATTAGTAATACAAACATAAACATGTTTTATAATGTGCACTCATTTTATAATGTGCAAACACTCTTTTTTTAATCTTCCACCATCTTTCCAAGCTCTCTTTTTCCCCATATCTCTTTCCCCTTCTTCCCCTCTCCCTTTTCTATCCCTATGTATCTCTCTTATCTCTCTCTTTTCCTAATCTACCACTCTCTCTACCCCTTTCTATCTCTCCCCTTTTTCTATGTCTCTCCATCCATTTCCCCATTTCTTGTCCGTTTATGTCTTTTCCTTTTGCTATCTCCTTCTATGTTGATGTCCCTCTATTTCTCTCCCCTTATGTACCCATATATTTCTCTCTCCCTCCTTTTCTATCTCTCTCCTCCTTTCCTTATCCTTTAGTCTCTATCTCCCCCTATCCCTATGTCCTCATTTGATATCTCCCTCTATCACTTTCCATATTCCCCTTTCTCTCCTCCTTTCCTTGTCACTATCTATCTCCCCCTCTAACTTTGGTATATGCACACTCTAACTTACCCCTCTTCCCATCTATCCTTACCTCTCTCTCTCCCTTTAACCACTTTCACTCTCTCTCCCTCCCATCTCTCCTATTCATCCATTTCTCTCTCTCCCTATCTCTTTCTTTATTTAACCTTAAGTCTATGTCCTATAGCCCTCTCTATTTCAGTCCTTCATTAATCCCCCCATATTTCCCACCGTCTCATCCCCCCTCTTCATCCTTTTCTCTATCCCTTTCACCTTCTCTTTCTATCTTTATGTCCCCCTCCTATACCTCCTCCCTGTCTCTCTCCCCATCATTAATCCCCACTCTCTCCCTAACCCCTTCACTCATTTTCTATCTCTTTCTCTCCCCATGTTTCAATCCTCTCTCCCCCCCCTTTACCTATTTCTTCATCTCTCTTAGTCTCTCTCTCCCCCACACCTTTACCTCTCCTCCCTTGCATGTATCCTTCCTATATATGTCTCTTTATCTATCTCTCTCACACTCTCCCCTCGTATGTATCCCTCTTGCATGTCTATCTCTCTCGCACTCTCCCCTCATATGTATCCCTCTTGCATGCCTATCTCTCTCACTCTCTCTTGCTTGCACTATCACTCTCTCCCTTTCACTAAGCCCTTCTATCCCTCCAACACGTCCCCAATGTTCATGATTTTCTCTCTCCCTAGAATTTTCTATATTTTTCTTATGTATCTCTTTTATCCCTCTCGCTATGATTATCTAAGACTCCTCCCACTCTCTCCCTTCATCCCATTCCCCCTCTTCATCCCCTTCTCTCTCCCTATCACTTTCTCTCTATTTCCTTACATCTCAATTCTCTATCTCCTTTGCTAAGCTCCTCCGATCTCTCTCTCTCTCTAAACCCTCACTCCCTCTTTCTCTCTATTTCATTATCCATTACTTTCTCTTTCTCTCCCTATGTTTCCCTCCTCTCTCTTGTTAGGAAGAAGATTCTGGATAAGTGTACCAAAATACCCTTTTATTGCTAGCGAAGAAACAACCTAACAACAAAAGAAAAAAGAAAGAAAATATCCAAACCTTGCAATCTTCAAAAACTGTCCTCAGATATGCATATATTGTTAGTGAAAAACCTGAAAATATATATGCTAAAAGTCACAGAAGTGGAACCCAATATAAATACAAGAAATTTTAGTTTAATTAATAAAGATGACACTTATGGAGAATTATTTAATGACATGGGTTTGTAAATTCCTCCTTTGTGGAAGATGTTGTAGCCCTTCTTTCACTATGTTCAAAATGCAAAAGAAAAAATCCTATATCTCAAAAATACAAAAAATCCACATAAAAGAAAAAACAAAATTATTTGGATGGTGGCTTATTTTCAATAAATGTGAGTAATGTTGGGTTGAAGATTGTGCAGGATTGAATAAAATTTTATGTTTTTAGTGGAAACCGACGTAGAAAAGAAGAGGTTAATAATTGGGGAAGTTAAAGTGCGATGTTGTTAGTGCCATTAGGCCTCCCTCACCAGAGAAACCCAACAGCACAAACAACACAAAGGTTATCGAGGTTGGTGCCCCTGTATATGGTTTGACAGTGAAACAACATTTCCATGATCAATCATGATATTTTATGACACCACCAGCTAGTGGGTCTGGTTACTACTGCGGGTGTTGCTGTGGGAGGTAAGCAGATTTCATTAGATTCTATGAAAAGTGATCATGTTTTAATAAGTGAACGAGATTAGACCATGTCAAACCACACATAATCCTCCCCATGTCATCATAACCACACCCCACATCACCAATATGATATCATGTCGTACATCTGTCCCTTCGATATTAAATTTCATGTTTCCCTCTTATTTTCCCTGTTTACCTATAAAACCCCATTTTTACGCTCATAATATATGTTGTTGGTGTTGGAGTGCACCAAAGTAAACCTACGTCCGCCATCTTATCAATTTCAAAGTCCAACATCAGCTTAAGGTTAACAAAACATTCTTGTCGGTCAAAATCATCTTCACAGAGAAACCAACTAACAGCCTGTAACAACCCGAGTCAAAAATACATGTAGAAGTATAACACCACGGTCATGCGACATTTATTCCAAGTTGAATGGTGGGAAAAAAATCCTAGTGGGGTGTCACTACATATTATTAATGGCTAAGGAAATTGGAAAAGACAATGCAAAAGACTTTAGAAAGGAAAGAGGCATTAATTAGCATTTTATTTATGAAAATAATGGAAAATAGGAGAAAAGGAAGGTGAAAGGTTATATGTTATATGTGAGGAGGAAAATGAAGGAAAATAATGGAAATTGAAGAAAATAGAGGCCTCATTTATAAAAAGGCTTATGAGGATCAGTTCATGGACTTTTGTCAGTTAAGTTTTGGAGCTCTCTCTTTCTCTCTCTCTCTCTCTCTCGCTTGGACACTTAGATTTTTATTGGAGCACTTTGGCATTGGATCAACAAAGGCAAAGAAGGCAAGTGGAAGAAAGCAGCAAGCAAGGAAGAGTAGGATCAAGTAGCTATAACAAGGTTCTTTGCAAGTATCGATTTCCATGTGTGATTCCTTGCTAGATTTGGCATGCATGGTATTGCATGTGGTTCTTTGTTGTCATGGCATGGGTTTTGTCAAGTCTGATAGTTTTTTCAGCCTAGCCTTGCCATTTTTGAATAGAGATTGTGTGATTGGGTTCTCATGTTTCAGTTGAGTTGGATGTATGGATGGATTCGAAGTTGAGTGAGGTGAATATACGAAAGAGAGAACACATGGTCTAGTGATCCCTAAACCAAACTATGGATTATGGTAAATACGCTAGCCTAGTGACCCCCAAACTAGGCCGTGGGTTGCGGTAAAGCCAAGTATTGTGTGCCTCTATGAGCCTAGAAATACTCGAGTGGTTAATGGCGGGATATACAGTAAAGTCCATAGGCGGGTTCTCTCCTTCAGGCCTAATAATCCCAGGATGGGATGTACAATAAATACTAGAGAGTGGAATCTCAATTAGGCCTAGTAATTTGGTGTAGAATGTGGTAAAGCCTAGAGACTAGGAGACAGTAAAATTCCTCATGGTGTAGGTGGAGAAATCTAGTGGCATCCATGCTTGTTTTGTTCTAGTGATTTGGTGGAGATCATGGTAAATCAAGTTATTACATGTTTATTGATTTAGCCTAGTGATTCTGTGTGGATTGCGGTAAAGCCTAGTTTCTATTGATGAGGGTGAGGTGGTTTAGCATCGAGATGCATTGGCTGGTTCCTTTGGTTTGAGTCCCACATTTATGGTTGGAATATGGCATGGGGGTGATTGGACGAAGAGATATTTGGCTCAGAAAATCTATGATTAGGTGGAACGTGGTAGTCCCATAATGGGTTGGCTTTTGCAATCACTAATAAGTTGTTATTTCCTTGGTATATTATGTGTAAATGTGTTGGTTTATATGTGGATTCTATGGCTGATGTATCCTTGATATTTATATTGTAATTATGTTGGTTATAAGAATGTATTATGACAATGATGATGTATGGATCTTGTCATGTTTTGTTTTGTAAATGAATGAATGATGTATCTATGACCTAATAGATGATAACGAAGCTAATGATATAAGGGAACAATGGTTTTTAGTGATTCTTAGATAAGTATGTTAACCATATGCTTAGATCTATTGTTTAAACTTGTAGATTACATATTTGCGACATGTTTGACGAAACGTCAGTCATGGCTAGTAGTGGTCCATTTTAGACCTTGTCAATGATTTTGCAAATGTATCTTTGTTCTCCTGTGAAATTTCATTTCTGAAGGTGTGATTGAGTTATGGGTAGTGACATGGGCTTTGGGCTTGAAAAAAGTGGCATAAATCATGGAGTGCGAGGCACAGGATTGAGGAAAAAATTCCCCGAACAATCGCTTTCCCTTGCTATGGGAGTGTCTGGAGCTACTTAGGCACACCCTGCTCCATATCAAGGGAGCATCAATGGGTTTGATGCATTAAAACTTTAGTTGGTCTCAGTCGTTGTTTACCTGAGTGGTTGGGATTATTCCTGGGAGTTCTATTGTTTATTTCAAAGGTCTGTGTGATGTGTTCCACTAGTTCCACTTCCTCAACTAACACATAGGGAGTCGAATCATTTCATAGTAACTTCTCGTCACATGTTTACCTCGGTTGGCCAATTACGTGGGTAGATGTGGGAGGAGGGTGTTACATAGTGGTATCTGAGTGGGTTGTGCTCTCTTTGGGTCATATCTCATACCATAGAGTGGTATCAGAGTGGTTTTCACTCTCTTTGGGTCATATCTAAGAGCACAGAGTGGTATTAGAGCAAGTTGCGCTCTCCTTGGATCATATATGATACCACAGAGTGGTATCAGAGCATGGTTCAACTCTTGGATTAGATTGGCAGAATGTGTTTGTCATGCATGCATGTAGGTTGTATATGTGTCTAATGTGTATACATGGTGATGGTCATTTTTGCAGTTGTGTTTACATGTAGAAGTTGACGGGATGCGTTTATCATGAATGCATGTTGGATGCATATGCATTTGTTATGCATGTCAGTGTCTGTATGTTATTATGCATGCATTTTCATGGTTATAGTTATGAATGTATAGTAGGTCAAACATGCATTGTGAGGTCATTGTATACATTTTAGGTCATCATGATGTTGTTGGTTGTTATGATGTTGGTGTGTTGGCTAAAATATAGTAGGAGATGTAGATCACTAGAGTGAGATTTTAGCACTAGACTTGGGGGTAAGAGTAGATCATCATACAAGTTTGTATGGTGGGCATGCAGGTATGTTGTTAATTGTTGTTATAAGAATTAGGGTTACTTATATACTTGTCATTTTATTGTTTTTATGGTTACATGTGCGTTAAATTCCTACTGATTAGTGTAGTCATATGCACACTGTTGGGTCTAAAATGTGGATGAAAATTAGAGTTTAATTTAATTTCAACCCAGGCAGGTAAACTTAGAAGTGCCTATCTAAAATATATAGATCTAGAAAGATTTCTAATTTGTCGGAGATCTTATGGTTCCCTTACAAGAACACATGGATTTTAAGATTTCTTCCAACAGTTAGAATATCTAACAAGAATCTAATTCATTTATGTAATATATGAGGAAAGAGGCTCCTAACTTAGGAGAACCAGGTTGTCCTTCCCTACAATACTAATTTCATGAAGATAAATCTAAGAGCACTAATTAACAATGGCTTATGATGCAGAAGATGTAAAAGAAGAGGCTCCTAACTAAGGAGGTCCAAATTGTCATTCTTCACAATCCTACTATATCACAATCACCATCGCTTCAAACCAAAAATGAATAAAAACATAAACTAAATTATATCTAACATAAGCATGCAAGTGAGGCCATGGGGACCCTCCATAACTCCACAAGCATACCACTTCAAAGGGAACTCAAATGTAGAAGCAACAAAATCAAAGTATGAGTCTTTATTTCAAAATCTCCATCATGATGTACAAACCAACTTCTTAAGATTACAAATGAAGATTCTAAGATTATAAGATTACAAATGAAGGAGATTGTACTCCTATTTATACAATGGAATGGGATAACAAAATCATAATGATGATCCACTAATCTCTCTTTTAGTTCCATACATCTCTCAGCCATTTAGACACATAACCCCTTTTTGTCCTTGATCTTCTCCATGAGATCATCATCTTCTCCATGAGGTTTATCTTCTCAAATTCGAATTTGATCCTTCAAGGCCACATAAAGGTGTCTTGGAAGCTTCCTTAGAACCTACACATGTCACAAAAACAACCCACTTTCCATATATAAAGTAAAATATATTATTTTCTAATATTTAATCAAGAATTTCTCTCAAAAATGCTTAAAAATAAATAATATTTGGAAGATATAAATGAGACCCATTAATGGTGAATAATTGGAAAAATGAAGTGACATGGTAGTGAATAATGAGTGATATAATGGAAGCATAGGTGAAAAATGTATGGTAATGAGTGATATTTGTATGACATTTTGAAGCCCAACATACTCCCCAACTTAAGCTCTTGCATGTCCTCATGCAAGCTACTACAATGACTTATTTGATTTATTTCTTAGATGAGCTTCCTTGTACAAGATGTTTGGTTATTGTGTAACAAACATCTTTCAATCATGGACTTCCTTTTAACTTTGCACATCTTTGGAGAACTTTTATTTGTTTTGCAAAGCAGTTACATCTTTTAATGATTGGTTCTTGTGTTACAATCATTATTTACTTTGTTGATATCTCTTTTTAATGATTGGTTCTTGTGTTTACAATCATTATTTACTTTGTTGAGATCTCTTTTTAATGATTGGTTCTTGTGTTTACAATCATTTTGTTGAGATCAATTATTTTAAGAATTCATTTAATATGCTCATCATTTTGTAGTAGTTTTTATTGTGGGGAGACTATGCGGGTTAAGATGTAATATGAATGAGGAAGTAAAATGAAGTGTGAAATTCCCCCCTCCCCAACTGATGGTTTTTGGAAATTTTTAATGAGAAATGGAATAGTGAAATAGTGGAATATTTTCTAAATATCACCATTTTAGCATCTAAAAAGAATTTCAAGATTAAAGGTTAGAAAACATCATACCTTACTTACCTACAGAGGTGGATGAATCATGCATGTTCAGATGCTGCAATTCTAATTTGAAGCTTCTTCTTCAAGTTGTGGATGAAAGATGGATCCATATTGTCGTATCGGCTGCTAGATCCTCTGCTACTAGATGATGAATCTGAGGAGTTTGCTGAACGTGGCTGAAAGTCGTATCTGATGTTGGATGTTCTGCTGCTGGATGATGAATCTGATGAGTCTGCTGAATATGGCTGAAAATCTATAAGGCTTGGAAGGTATACAAAATATATAAGTTACATTTTCCTCCCCCCAACCTTATTTATTGACTTGTCCTCAAGTCATAACAAACTAAACAACAATGAAAGGAAATATGCTTCATCTGCTACAAAACATAGGTCTTCAAGTCTTCAATGCTCGATGGCATAAATCTTACTATGTGAATAAATGTGTCGGTGTCGAACATAGCAAGAATTTGTTGACTTAGTGGCCATTAATGAATGTCCTTAACCAACACAAGAGCTCCCACCATTGATTCCAATGGGAGTCAGGATTCCTAACACATCTTTGTAGGTACGAATAAATTTGTCGTGGTCGAGTCACCTACAAGATCCAATGAACAAGGGATATTAAGGTACTCCCATTGTTCATTGGCAAGAGTACTTGCCATTAAGGCATGCAAGCCTCTAGGTGTTTTTACAAGGATAATTAGACTCTCGGACTTTGACTCAATGGTATCAATAGAAGCAGGATTTTATTTGCGGAAATGATGGGGAATGATAATGACATGGAAAATGACAATATGCTTGTAAAGAATGGATGTAAGGAAATGCATGGTTTATGAATAGATACTCTTGCTGTGAAAAATGGATATGGAAATGGTATTCTTTATGGATTGACAATTGGTGGAAAATCTTTTGCAAAATGGGAGTTCCAAAGTAATGGTTGTGGACATGGATTTGTTTTTAGAATTTCTCATGAATTTAGTCGTTTGAAGACTAATTGTGCGCACAATGTGATCTCCTTAATGAATACCTGATCATCATGTAACCTGTAAAAAAACTTGATACAAAGAAAACATAAGTGTGCTCTAGAAGAAATGGCCAGTTCCTTGATGATGCTTACGCAAAAATTCATACCAAATCAAACATATTAAGGACAATCAAAGTGTTGAAATTGACTTCCCTTCTTAAAAATAACCATGAAAAGTAATACTCCCTGTTGGTGTCAGAGGAAATATGCTCGGCAAAAAGATTGGCATGAGAAAGATCTGTTGTATTCTACATATTAGTATGTCATATAAAAATATTCAATAGAAAATTGTTATGATTTTAATGCCAACATGAAGCTATCGAAACAATTTAATCATCATCTATTGAATCCTCCAATTGATCGATCCGCAAAATTTGTTTCCAAGTGTTCCATGATTTATTTTCAAACCTGCGTGAATTTGGTGAAAAGTGTGTTTGTTTTTTTTAATTTTTCCCTCGTACCAACTGTTGTAGTTTCATCCAGTTCCATTATTCTACCAAAGTTTTATTTTATGCCAATATGCCAATATTCAATTTTTAAATCCAACAAAAAATTTTTTATTTCTTTTATTTTTATTTTTATTTTTTTGCTTGTTTGTCTTTTTTTTTTAAACATGATAAAAACATAAATAATAACAATCATATGTAATATAAAACAATATATCAAACATAACAATCATCACAAAAAAAAATTAATAGTATATTAATATAATTATAACATATTAATATATTAATATATTAATACAATCATAATATATATTAATACAAATCAAACATCAAAACAAATCTATTATTTAGGAAATTATAACTAAATATATACAAATACAAATCAAAACAAATATACAAATCAAACCAAATCAAACATGGACTAAAAACATATAAATATAAATCAAAACAATTCAATCATTAATAAATAATTATAACTAAAAATATACAAAGACAAATCAAAAGAAATCGAATCATTAGCTAAAAATATATATAAATCAAAACAAATAAAAATAAATACAAGTATAATATATAACAATAAATACAAAACTAATTTAAACTAAAAAAAAATGAAAAAGAAACCGTAAACCAGCTAAAAATATATATAAATCAAAACAAATAAAAATAAATACAAGTATAATATATAAAAATAACTACAAAACTAATTTAAACTAAAAAAAATGAAAAAGAAACTGTAAACCAAAACGTAACCCAAAATGAGGATCCAATGTTCGTTGATGCAATGAACAGTGGGCACCTTCAAGGCCAACGATAGGCCAAGAAACCTTTTGCGCGTTGCCGAGAAACTGCAGAATGCCAATCCAGGGTCATTCCATCCCAAGATCGTCTCATTCGGACCTTATTGGGCAAACGAAGGGCTCGGTCAGGAGTTCAAGGTCAAGGTCGCTGACGATTTCTGGGAGCATGAGTTCTATTTTGGACGTGCTATCTGGCACAAGATACTTGCAACGATTGAAGCTTGAAGGCAGCATATTGTGAGTTTCTATGAGTGCCCAATCCCTGAAGGAAGAAGAACTGCAATGTTATTGTGGAGCAATAGATTTAAAAAGCGCATATAGAAAGTGGGCATATGCTACTGTTTCCATGGGATCAGACATTGAAGCATGGCGCAACTACGTGGTGGCACCCTTGACAGAGGAGCTGGTCTTCAGAGCATGCATGATACCTTTGCATCCTTGTGGAGGCTTTCAACCTTCTAGTATCATATTTCTGTCCCCAGTATTCTTCAGCTTAGCACACGTGAACCATTTTTGGGAGTTGTACTATCATTAAAAGTATGAAATTTATAGAGTTGCTCTAATT
Organism: Pinus taeda; assembly: GCA_000404065.3. Classification (NCBI taxonomy): domain Eukaryota; kingdom Viridiplantae; phylum Streptophyta; class Pinopsida; order Pinales; family Pinaceae; genus Pinus; species Pinus taeda. Next base: position 24,494 of record APFE031248823.1, read on the forward strand.
GTTGGTCTATAGTTGGGCTATACTATATTATTTGGATTGTATGCATCTTTTCTCTTCATTCGAACAGGGCATCTGGCTGCTCCAATTGTGGCTCACACATTTTGTAACATCATGGGATTGCCAAGCATGTCATGTATACAAAGGGGAAAAGTAACCTCTATGGCATTTCTGGTTGGTATAGTAGGTTTCTTTCTGATGCTATCTCCAGCTAGCAACCCTGTTTTGTACAATTATAACATTACTAATTGCAAGTGCTGGTGTGGTTTTTGCAAATGGAAATCTGGCATATGACACAGAGGACTTTCTTGAGTGGAACAAACTCAAAAAAAAAAGTTGGATCCCATAGTACGTGCGTCCTTCATGGTTGTGGTGATTGAAACCATGATTTCTGAAGGTATAAAAGTTCAAATTTGAAAGCACGGTACAGAATTTGGCTGGTTGGGCTTTACACAGCTGCAAAGATATGATACTTGAGACACACAAAGCAAATGGCAATCAGCCTATCCACCTGATAGAGCCTTCAAAAGACAAATGTACAAAACCGTTTTTATTCACGCAGTTAGCAAAATAGGGTCCCGAAGGACCACAATTTCCTCTTAGACCGTTAGGAATTTAAGCAAACTATTTCTGGGTTATATAACTCATTATAGTATAGAAAAAATCCATGCCTTCGTTTGTCTAGATTTTCCCTGGTTCGATCACAAAATTCTTTTCAAAACTCACGTTTTTAAGGGGTTGCATTTTGAAGATGATTTTTTTCATTCACAAAATTCTTTATCGTCGCATTGCAGATTAATTTTCTAGCAAGAGTATTTTTATTGGAATAAATCAATAGATTTTCTGATCTTCCATATCGCACGAAGCGCAAGAAGAGAGCATATTAATATCTTGACTTATTTTTATTTATGCAGGTTAGCGTGGATGGATAAAACACTATGAATATTTGCAACAAAACCTTGCATTATCTACACTCTTTCTGCAATGTCACGGGGGAATTTAGACTCTCGGAAGACAAATCTTTTCGATAATCAAGCTCCTAGCTCACCTGTGATACATAAACAAGACATAGAAATGCAAAGATGCACCACTGAATTTATTCATGATGATTTTATTTTTCGAAAACAAAACTAAAAACTTCTAATGACTTCTAATGAGATCTCATTTTTATTTTCCTAATCTATCCTACATTAATTTAAAAGATGTTTTATTTTCTAAGTAAAAGAATGCTTCCAGTGAAGCCATCTACGGATTAAAAATTCGAACATGCTCACATCAAGATTTAAAAATTTTACATTGTGTTTTGCAAGTATGTGAGAATCCTGTCTTAGAGTTGGCTCAAGGTGATTATCCTTGCTCTCCAAGAAGTACCTATCCAACATTGTCAAAGCCCTCATCCGTAGATGGATTAGTGAGAAACGGGGGGTTTAAAATAAGAACTGAATTTAAATTATCTATGTGCGAAAATAAAATAAAATAAAACTGCTCCAAACTTTGAACTCCTTTATGAACCTGTTGTCACCAAGTTCCACAAATTAATCCATAAAAAAACTACATGAAATAATTACTAAATCCTTCTAGTT
>APFE031248832.1:0-12931 GCA_000404065.3 Pinus taeda
CAGATCTTTCACAGTCTGCTCCATTTTTTCTTCCTGAGTCAATTCCTCTACTATTGATTCAGGTACCCATTCATCTTGGTTGGTAAAGTGTTGTATTTGTGGGTATGGACAATGCTTATAGGCTAGCAGCCTATACTTGACCCTCCTAGCACTGATGAAACCTTCAGGGTCATAAGGGACCCACCAGAAGCTTCGTTTGAGTTTGAGTTGTTTCCCCAGTATTTGATCAGCTTCTTGCCAACCATATTTCTTATTCATGACAAATGGGCCTAGGTGTTCTCTGAAATTTAGGTTGGATTTCTTCTTGGCACTCTAGAAGTGTGTCAGATCAGAGTTTATAAGTTGTCTATAGTATTCCAGGGAAAACAACCTCATAGGCACATATTTTGGGACCCTGTAGGGACAGAGCTCACAACCATAGATTCTAATGACTGTGTGATTTTGGTACAAGTACCAATCACCTATTTTGTAACTCCTAGATAGCTGCAAGATTTTCTGCATATCCTTGGACAATCTGGCAGGAGGAGTCCTCTTTATGAGGCATGTGACTGGATATACAAACTGGTCAATAAATTCACAGTATGAGTAGGGGGGATTCTGGACTTGGTGGAAGACTAAAGACTAGAAGATAACAGACCTCCTCTCACCTTGTGAGTCTAGCTTCTTGATTGGGCACTGGAAGCAATCTGTTTGATAATACATGAATAGGTGATAGATGTATGATGGGTACTTAAATATTGCCTCCCTATTCAATCTTGACAATTGATCATGTATCTTATTGGCAATATATTTGGCATAATTGTACTTCATAGCAAGGGTTTTCTCAAGGCTATATGCAGACAGCATGACCAGCACAGTTTCATCAACATGCTCATTTGTAGTGAACCACAGCACAAAGGTTAGCATATCCACCGGCAGCTTGCCTACCTCATTGAAATTTGCATAAGAAAAAGGAGGTGGCCCAGAAGGTTGGCAGTCTGCCTTCATGAATTTCCTGGCTATTGCAGCTATGTTTGTGCTAGAGAGCTTGGAGCCCTCATCCAACAAGTACTTAATGGAGAAGGGGTACAGCAGCTGGGTTTGATTGTGGTTCAGCATTTGGCTGATGGAATCTGGTGTTATGTAGAAGAGGATGCTCCCAGATGGAGACTTCACAACTCTGAGCTTCTGGTCATAGTTTTCTGCACAGAGGTGAATGACTTCAGGAAAAATGTTCACAGAAGGCAGGAAGTAGGTGGGCAGGTTGGATTCCTAGATGCCATACATGTCACTGTTGTCCAAGTGACTGTTCCTTAGATGGCAGAAAGTTTGTAAGTGATTCCTCTCTGCCACAAAGTCTGTAATGAGGAAGTCGTTGTCCACCAGTGGCATAGCTTCCAGTTCTTTTCTAGGTGGATTCACAGGAGCTACATCCAGAGCAGTTGGAGTAGCCATGTCTGATTTTAATTGGATGTTTTACTGGATTTTTAAGTTTGGTACAAAGGCTGAGGAATGCTGGCCAACTTCTGTTTGGCAGTGAGCAGCTTGACAGTGTAAGGAGGCTCTTGCAGGTTTAATGAACTGTGGGGCACTATGTTTTGAAGAACCAGAGTGTGCTTGAGCTAATTAGCTGGTTGCCAGGGAATTTCTTGTAACAGGAGTGAGGAGACTATTGAGTTTGTTTTTTTAGCCGGTAGCTCAGCTCATTCAATTGATTTTATGGTGAATTTTATAGAGGGGCACGGGTTTCTTCTAGAGTTTTGTCGCGTAGGGGTTCAACCAGTTTCTTAAGCAATTTTCAGTGGCCAATTTATCAGTGGGGAGCCTTTAACAGATTTTTTATGCAGGAAACTAGGAGAATAAAGGAGAACAATGGGTAAAGAAGGTCGCCTGTGGAAAATACCTGGTTTTTATGGTGTAGGAGGCGTTTGAACGGGACGAATTGCAGGTACTCGGGTCAACAATGAAGGCAGCAACAACTTTGGCGGGTGAAATTTGTGTTTTGATTGTTGCACGTCATTTTCGCATGCAGAGGAGCTCCAGAAACAGTGAACAACAATGACCAATAACGGCTAATTCTCGTCTTTTTATGCATTTTTGGCCCTTTGGCACCTTTTTGGTGATGACGTCATGATGAGGTCATCATGGACCTAGGTACGGACGGGTGACGTGGCAGCTGACGTGGGTGTCCAGGTGGCAGTGACACGGTGGCAGGGTGGACAGATGGACATGTGACATGGATACGATGTGGACGCATGGTGGCGGAAAAGGAGGGGTGACGTCACACTGACGGGGGCGTGACGTCAGTGCGGGAGGAGGCGGTAAGCGGTTTCCCCGGAAGGCCTAAGGGTGGTAAATGGTATTGAGGGGGGGGCAGTGAACATAGCGGGAGGCCGACGCATGGCGGGGGTACAGCGGCAATACCGCCAATCCCCCAGACGAAAAGGTCGGGCAGTTCCCCTGTGAGAATGACCACCCACCGTTGGATGGGCGGGGTGGATGATCGGATGGTGGGCGGCGATTTCGATGCAACGGTGCGTTAAGGCGCAGGGGACCCGCCCATTATTTCAATGGATTTAAATAAATTGCATGCGGGGGGGCAAAAAAAACATTAGGTTTCGGGTTTTACGGGGTTAGGCACCACTTTATTAAAATGTTTTTATCAAAAACTTTATAATAAAATGGAATTTGGGTGGATAAAAGGGTAAATGGGTTAATTAGAGTGGGGTTTCAGAATTTTTTGACTTTTGACCATGATTTTTTTACCAAAACCATAGTTTTAGGGTGAAACGGGGGGCTAATACCAACCCCAGATAGGTTAATATTTCCCCAAGGAAGGGTTATATAGCTATAATGCTAGGGGGAGGGTATTTATACATTTTTTGGGAAATTATTCATAGATTCTAATAGAATTAGGGAAGGGGGAAGTTAGGGAGCTAAATAGTACGTTAGTGGTTAATATGGCTTTGTGAGGTGAGTGAAGGAGTAAAGCTAAGTTCTAAGAGGTAAAACTTAGGAATTTCAGGATAAATGAAATGATAAGAAAGATTTTTTACACAAAAAATGTGGCTCCTTTTCATGTTTAAACTTCATGGTTTGACCATTAGGTTGCCATGAAGTGAAGTGGAACTGGACACTTGAGAAGATCTCAAGGCCCTTGGGGGTGTTAGTAAATGATGTTTGGGGGAAATAGGGAAATTAGACATGCTTCCAATGCTTATCCTCCACTCTCTGCTTTTGATGCCAATACCCTGAGTGGCATAAGTCTTTGCACTTAGTAAGCCAATTGGTGATGGCCCTCCATTTCTGCAACCTTGCACTACTTACCCATCCTAGTAATCCTAACATTTTTTCTTCATTTAAAGTGGGTGCACTTGAATTAGCAGACCATGTTTGTCCTCTTTTTCTTTTTTTACTGCCCTCCTATCTAAAATGTACGCTTATTTCTTCCAAGGACCCAGATTAAGCAGTTGGGCACCTTCATTTCTCTACCTAGCTAGTCATCTGCCAAGCTGGAGCTGTTTGGACAGGGAACATTCTCTATTCTGCAGAAAGCAATTTAAACATGTCATGGTCTAGTTTAGACTATTGGGCCATCCATCAAGTATGATTAGCAGTAGTATTTGCAGAGCATGATACTGCCCAAAAGATAGTAGTGGCATTTTGACTGGCCACTTTCTTGGTCTTTAGTTTGGGGTTCATTTTCACTTTTCTCTTTGACCATTTGATTTTCTTGCCTTTTGATTATTCTTTTAAGGCATACCCTCTTTTCATTTTTTAATTTTCGTAGCATGTACACAAAATATGGAACCTTTGCAGCCTGCAATGATGAACATATTTAGCCCTTCCACTGTCAATCATGAAAGATGAAACCTATTGGTATAGGAACCTAACAGATCCATGTGATCAAATGGTTCCTCTGCACTAGTATTCTGATCCCTCCCTCTTTAGTTTACCTAGTCTTCCTGCTAAGTCTTCAGTTTTCCGTATTATATCTTCTCCTCGAAGGGTTTCTTCAAAGGTTCTGGGTGTTCTTTTCAACAGCTCAACTACTCTTTTGAACTTAACTCCTCGAGCTCTCAACTCTCTTTCTCTGCTTGTTCTTGAGAACTCTGCCTTCCACTATTCAACTTTTCTGAGCTTAATTCTTAATTCCACCCTTGCTACACTATTCCTCCAGAGCTTCCTCTGTCTCTTCACTTTGGTTCAAAGTCCATTGTGATTCCTCTAAATCACTCCATCCCTCTACATCCTTCATAATTTTGCCTGCAATGTGTTGAAAAACCTATGAATTCACAATAAACTCATACATGGAATACTTCAATATTCTGACACAGTCAAGAACCAATATTTCATATATTAATATAAAAGCACAGATTACATTCGAGACACTCCGGTCTCACGCAGGCCTGATTCTCAACATTAGTGGCCTCCTTGTTGTCCATAGGCTTATATATATTTATAGGAAACATTGGATCAGATCATTGAAGGGTCCGATCAATCCTCTAACAAAAGCCTAAAGCTCGCTACATGCATGCATATGTGGCAGATAAGTCTCCTTGAGACTTTATCCTTTCCATCTTTTCCTGTATTTTAAAATAGAAAAGTCTTGTTATCAGCTTCCCATTTAATGCCTAAAAGCTCTCTCTTGTTCCTAGAATCATGGAATTGTTTAAGAGTTGGATTTGACTTCTACCACTCATGTTCTCATTTATTTATTTTGACAACATTTAAGTATTCTCCCATTATCTAATTAAATTACTTAAAAGCCTAAATATTGTATTGAATTGAGACTTAGGAAAACTATTTCCTAAAATTCACGACCCCCTTTGTCTACTATTTACAACGATTGTCCTTGGGTTGAATGCTCCTACATCAAAATCCCAAAGTAGAAAATATTCATGATCTCCTAATCATGTGTCTTTTGGCCTTGGTCTCCCTGGATCCCATAGTTTAGTTTGTAGTGGTTGAAACACTCTGTACATTTGATTCTGTTACATGTCTGCTATTTTTTTCTCCATGTTCTTCTTCTTGTCAATTAGCTTCAAACTTTGATTGATCATCCTTCCTACTACTACCATTTTCCTCCATTTAAACTGCTACATCATCAACTACCACATTTCTTCGATTTCTATGTCCAACATATCTTTGGGCTGGTCCATATTCTGCTCCTAACTTCTTCCTCTTTCTTTTTGTTTCAGGTTACTATTGTTGTCTTCTATGTTGACTCCTATGCTGACTTCTCTTTAAGTTGCTTCATTCTTTGGTTTACTTGCAACCTCCTATCATCCTTACCCTCTTTCATGATTGAATCATGACTCTTCAGCATTCTTTTCAGAAAATTAACCTCTCCATTCCATGGATTGAGTTCTTCGATACAATTCTCTTCTTTCACCTTTATTTGGCTGCTCACTTGTGCCAAATATCCTCCAGCATTTGCAACAAAACCTATACACTCAAAACACTTGTTAAAATAAGAATCATAAGGTTGTTGTGCCTTATCTTCCTTTGGCAACAATTCAGTTTGCTGCTCTATTTTATCCTTTTCCTCTGTTCGCACATTAGTATGCTGATTCGAGTTCTCAATAGAATTCATGAGACTGTCAGTTAATTTCTCTTCCACACCATCTCTTCTAATGATTTCTTCCTGCTTGGGTTCACAGTAGTGAATTTCTCCTTCCTTAACTTGCTACTAGTTATCTTTGCTTTGAAATTGTTTGATTCCTATAGCCTCTTTACCATCTTTAAACAACCTCTGCTCAATATCCCTAATCACATACTCATACTCATTCATGCTTTTTAATGTACCTCCAAACAAGTTATTACATATTCCTATCTCCATGGCTACTTGAGACACATCTTATTCTTTAGAAACTGTAACTGCAGCTTATGTTCTACCATCAGGTTCTCTCACTAGTTTCTCTAGCAATTTAATTTCCTCTTCACACGTAGCAAGCACTTCATCATAATGCTCTCTTCTTCCAGCTTCATGCTTCACATGATGTGTTACCGTATTAAAATATTATCTTCCTTTGACCCTTGTACTATTAAGGTCTTTCTGTAATAGCAAATCACTACTTCTCTCATTCAAGAGGTCTTCTTCATCATACTCTACTCTCCTAGAGTACTCCTCTAGTCTTTTGACATCTTCAAAAGACTATCCATCCCCTTCAAAGCACTCCTTTGTTAGTTTTCCTTTTCCCAAGGTTAAATCCTTTGCATAAGGTTCCTTCTTCTTAACATCTTTCAGTAATGTCCTTCTTCCCTACTGTCTATCTCAACAGTTCCCATGGTTATATCCACTATGTCTATCATCATAGGGAATTGATGATCCTTTACTATGTTTTCAGCTGACATAGTATCTTCCTCAAGTTTGCATTCAATCCCTTGCTGTTCTAAATCCTTCAGATGATTTAGAAATTTTGCAAATGTCTCCTCTTCAATCTTTTCAAGCCCTTCACTTGGTTGCTGAGATCTTTTCGTTAAGCAATCTTGATTTCTCCTCCCTTCAAGGAATCCTCTATTCCTCTTTACTCCAAGACTTTGCTGGAATGCTACAGTCTTCCAAGAACTTCAAAAGTTGTCCTTTTATAGATTACAAAAATACTCTGATACCACTAATGCTGCATGGTAGGGTAACACCCTCACATACCCACAGTATGAATTTATCAGTAATGCATCCACAACTGTCCCAGGTACTCGATTGTATAATGGAGTCAAATATTCAGACCTTAAATGGTCACAACCCCTCTATAAGTTGTTCCTTTGTATTAGAACCAATCACCTCGGTTGAACCTTCTCCTCAGGATTATATGAACCCTCAAACCTTGTATAAGACTTCGACTAAAGTCTTTCGTCCTTTTCCTTATATTAGGAATTAGAACCCTTCACAACCTTCAATCAATGCTTTTTATTCCTTTTGTAATCCTTACACAAAGGATTATCACACAATATTCCTTTTCCTCCTTTTTACGGGTTCTGCACAGAACCTAAGGCTAAAACCACATCGTAATTGCTATTGGTAATCTTCCCTGGCCTTACCACATATGTGGTACATCACCCCTCTAACTCCGATATAAGACTATCAGAATCGTAAAAATACCACTTAAGTCTTAAACTACCCAGCACAACACTTTACACAATATAAAGGAATTGCACTAAACTTCTGCTCAAATCATATAATAAGCAGACTTCAAAGTTTATACACCAACACTTATAATTGTCATCAGTTCCATACCCTACCGCTCCACCATACTTCCACAACGACCTATGCCTTCTCCAAATGCCAATTCCCAATTTCCACACCTTCGATCGCCGATTAGCACTGAATCGCTATTGGCATATTGGCGTTCCTTTAAACTAACCCTTGAATACTTCAAACCTCTGATCCAACTAGTTCTCAGCACCCGATAAGGCTATAAATCAATCTCTATAATAATTCATGTCCAGAACTTAGTTCCAAGAGTGTTTTGCACTAATTTATCAGTGTAAATAAGGATTAGTTTGCGAGACTTACTCTCCATAAATAGTTCCACCGATGCGATGCTTCACCTCCTTCTTCAAAGAAATCATCCAGACTGTTGATCCATGTGATCAAACAGTTCCTCTGCACTAGTATTTTGATCTCACGCTCTTCAGTTTACTTAGTTTTCCTGCTAAGTCTTCAATTTTCCATACTTTAGCTTCTCTTCAAAGGGTTTCTTCAAAGGTTCTGGGTGTTCTATTCCACAGCTCAACTACCCTTCTGAACTCAACTCCTCGAGCTCTCAGCTCCCTTTCTCAACTTGTTCTTCAAAACTATGCCTTCCATTATTCAGCTTTGTTGAGCTTCACTCTGAAGTGCACGCTTGCTATGCTATTCCTCGAGAGCTTCCTCTGTCTCTTCACTTGGATTCAAAGTCCATTGTGTTTCCTCTGAATCACTCCATCCCTCTATGTCCCTCAAAACTCTACTTGCAACCTGTTCTACAACCTACGAGTTCACAGTAAATTCATACATGGAATACTTCAATATTCTGACATAGTAAAGAAACAATCTTTCATATATTAATATAAAAGCACAAATTACATTCGGGACACTTCAGGCTCATGTAGGTCTAATTCTCAACATTAGTGGCCTCCTCATTGTCCATAGGCTTACATATATTTATATGGAAACTTTGGATTAGATCATTGAAGGGTCCAATCAATCCTCTAATAAAAACCTAAAGCTCACTACATGCATGCATATGTCGCAGATAAATATCCTTGAGACTTTATCCATTCCATATTTTCCTCTGTTTTAAAATAGAAAGGTCTTCTTATCAACTTCCCATTTAATGCCTAAAAGGTCTCTCTTGTTCCTAGAATCATGGAACTGTTTAAGAGTTGGATTTGACTTCTACCACTCATGTTCTCATTTATTTATTTTGAGAGCATTTACAAATTCTCCCATTATCGAATTAAATCACTTAAAAGCCTAAATATTGCATTGACTTGAGACTTAGGAAACCTATTTCCTAAAATGTATGACCCCTATGTCTACTATTTAAAATGATTGTCCTTGGGCTAAATGCTCCTGCATCATACTCCCAAAGTAGAAACTGTTCATGATCTCTTGATTATGCGTCTTTTGGTCTTGATCTTCCTAGATCCCACACTTTAGTTTGTAGTGGCCCACACGCTCTGTACCTTTGTTGTTGTTGTATGTCTGCTGTTTCTTGCTCCATGTTCTTCTTCCTGTCAATCAGCTTCAAACTCTGATTGTTCATCCTTCCTACTACTACTATTTTCCTCCATTTGAATTGCTACATCATCAACGACCAAATTTCTTCAATTTCTATGTCTATCATATATTTGGGCTAGTCCATATTCTACTCCTTACTTCTTCCTCTTTCTTTTTATTTGATGTTACTATTTTTGTCTTCTATGATGACTCCTATGCCAACTTCTCTTTTACTTGCTTAAATCTTTGGTTTACTTGCTGCCTCCCTATCATCCTTACCCTCTTTCATGATTAAATCATAATTGTTCAACATTCTTTCTAGCAAATTATCTTCTCCATTCCATGGATTGAGTTATTCCATAGAATTCTCTTCTTTCACTTTTATTTGGCTATTCACTTGCGCCAAATCTCCTCCAGCATTTGCAACAAAACCTGCACACACAAAACACTTGTTAAAATAAGAAACATAAGGCTGTTGTGCCTTATCTTCCTTTGGCAACAATTTAGTTTGTTGCTTTGAGTTTTCTCCTTCTCCTTTGTTAGTACATCGGTATGCTAATTCAAATTCTTAGCAAAATTCATGGGATTGTCAGTTAATTTCTCTTCCACACCATCTGTGCTAATGACATATTCCTCCTTGGGTTCACAGTAGTGAATTTCTCCTTCCTTAACCTACTGTTGGTTATCTTCACTTTGAAATTGTTTGATTCCTACTGCCTCTTTACCATCTTCAAACAACCTCTGCTCAATCTTTCTGATCACATACTCATACTCATTCATTTTTTTTAATGAACTTGCAAAAAAATTATTACATCTTCCTTTCTCCATGACTACTTGAGATACATCTTCTTCTTCAGAAACTATAACTGCAGCTTCTTTTCTACCGTCAGGTTCTCTCACCAGTTTCTCCAATAGTTTAATTTCATCTTCACACATAGCAAGCACTTCATCATAATGCTCCCTTCTTCTAGCTTCATCCTTCACATGCTGTGTTAAAGTATTAAAACATTGTCTTCCTCTGACCCTTGTAATCTCAAGGTCTTTCTGTAGTAGCAAGTCACTACTTCCCTCATTCAAGAGGTCTTCTTCATCATACTCTATTCTCCTAGAGTACTCCTCCACACTTTTGACATCTTCAAAAGATTGTCCATCCTCTTCAAAACACTCATTTGTTAGTGGTCATTTTCCCAAGGTTAAATCCTTTGCATAGGGTTCCTCCTTCTTAACATCTTTCAGTAGATGTCCTTCTTCCCTACTATCTGTCTCAACAGTTTCCATGGCTATCTCAACTGTGTCTATCACCATAGTGAATTGATGATTCTTTACTATGTTTTCCACTAACATAGTATATTCCTCAAGTTTGGCTTCAGTCCCTTGCTGTTCTAAATCCTTCAGATGATTTAGAAATTTTGTGATTGTATCCTTTTCAATGTCCTCAAGCCCTTCACTTGGTTGCTTGATATCTTTCTCCAACTATATATGAGATATATCTATCTCATCTTTTCCCAAAACATAATTTAGATTATGCTGGTTTTCTTCCTTCTTCATTACAATATCAACCAATTATCTTTCTTTACATGTTTCACCTGCATACATATGCAAATTGTCAAATTTAAAATCATCAGACCTTTTGGTCTCACCTGAAGTTTCTCTTGGAAATAATACTGAGAGGGGGCGTGAATCAATATTATCAAGATAATTATTCCTTTTTCAAAAACAACTGAGATACGCTACTTGAGTTTAATGCACCTGCGTATATACGCGATTATGCAGAAGGAAACCCGCGTATACAAAACAAGCTTTTACTTTACTTAATATTTCTGATGATGATTATTAATCTGTGATGCAGAATCAAATAACAGTAACCAGAGACAGTAAAACAGAGCAGAAAGATAGTCACACACAAGAACACAATATATAAGGTGGAAACCCAATGTGGGTGAAAACCACCTGCTGCAATTCGTCTCTATCTTATTTTCAATTAGAAAACTTCTTTTACAATATACTGGTGCAGTCTTTTAACTAGTATGCAGGCTGCAACCTGCAGAGAGCTACAACTCTCTCTTGTTCTCCAGCTTCTCCTGGAAGGGAGCTACAACCCCCTTAGCTCTTGCACTAGCCAAGATACTAGTACGTAGGTGCTGGCCTACAGAAGGCTACAACCTTCTCTTTCTTCCAGGGACCACGTTTCATCAATTTTCAGACTGGATCCATGAACATCAACAAGAATCAACATCAACCAAACTCCTTCCCACAAACTAGATCTGAATCAAGTAGATATTCTCTGACAGCTGTACCCAAAACACAGTACCAGAAACCACACAACAGAACCCAGAACACAGCAACAATAGCAGAAACAGCTAGATCACAACCTAAAGCATATACGCTATTTCAAAAGCCTGAAACTAGCGTGCATACGCATCTGCATATGGAACAACATGCGTATACGCCCCTTCACTTCACTAAACTGCGTGTATACGCGCCTTTGCTTACTAAACCTGCGTACAGATGTATAAAGGACAACACACTCTTCCAGATATTCAATCACTAATTAACCTAGATTTTCAGACTTATAGATCAAACAAGCGCCATATCCAGCAGATCAAAATCATACAAAGATACTATATTCCAAGCTTAAATATTATGACCCATGAATAGAACTTATCCTTCCTTTGGCGCTAAGGTTCCTCCTTCCTTCAGATCCAGATCTACATCACCACCCAATATAATAGCTCTAGCACTTTATCAGATCTTCAATAATAATTCAGATGGTGATTTGTCACAAGATCTCCTTCCTCTTTTATAGCCATAGGCCATCCCCAATACCATGGTCCAAAACCATAATATTTCAATACCATGAACCCAAAACTAGGGATCAACACATCTGACGAGACGCCATGGTCCAAAGCATAGGCTCAAGTTCCAAGATCTAACTACCACGGACCAAAAGAATGATCCCCAACATATACGCACTTTTGTAAAGTATAACCCACGTGTATACGCTCCTTCGTCTAGATGAACCTGCATATATGTCTTTTTCTATTTTCTGAGTGCCTGAACTAAGATCTGATACCAAACAAGGTTGCCATCAAGGACAACACCTGTGCCATAGCTTCAAACCTGTGCCATAATGCCAACAATCTCCCCCTTTGGACTTGATGGCAACACCAAGATCCACCAAGATCATTCTCCCCCTTTGTCATCAAGGGCAAAGGGTTGTGCTCCCCCGGAGTACATGCTGAAATATTTGTCCTGCTGTGTTGACCATGCTCCCCCTGACTGTAGGAAAGATCTGCAAAAAGGATGTTCTTTAAGAAGAACCAAGACTTATGCAACAATACAAGACCTTCCTATCACCAATGGACTTAATACATACATCCATCACCTAACCAAGTGGGGATCATCCATCCAACCGAGTGGAATACATCAGAAATTTACATATGATGACCAAATACATTACATATTCATCCCAGGCATAGTGGGGAAACCAAAATAGGCCATTACATGACCTTGACACCATATAAGAAAGAGATACATGATATAGAGACAAATATTTAAAACATGAAAAAGTCATCAACAACTGATAGTAGCAGCAACTGTCAATCATCATTCAGATCAGCAACCAAGATTTCCTTCTGTTCGCCCTCTGCCTTTGTTCCACCTGAAATCAACAACAGCTATGAATTCGGACAAAAAGCTTCTAAAATAATGCCAACAATGCACTATTAGAAGATTATCTGCTCCCCCTGAACCTGTGCTGCATGGTCTCTGTTAGACCCGCATCAGAATATCTGTAACCAGAGCCTGTTCCTTCTGATATACATCAAGCCTCCATATACGCGACTTTTCCAGCGTATGTACGCGGATACTCTTTATCCAACACGCGTACACCCATTTTTCTCTGAAACTGATAAGATTTAGCAGCAAGATGATACATCAACAACTCCCAGCTTCTGTCTAAGATATTCAAAAGTCTCCCTTGGTACTGGTTTGGTGAAAATGTCAGCAACTTGTTCCTTGGAAGGAACATACTCCAATTTGACCTTTTGTTCCAACACTTGTTCCCGAAGAAAGTGATACTTGATCGGTATGTGCTTGGTATTTGAATGCATGACAAGATTTTTTGAAATGCTGATTGCACTTGTATTATCACAAAAGATGGGGATAGGTGGTGTACAAGTGATTTGAAAATCCTGCAAGGTCTGCATCATCCAAAGGAGTTGAGTGCAGCAAGATGTAGCTGCCACA
>APFE031248842.1:0-14286 GCA_000404065.3 Pinus taeda
AAAAAAGCGGTCAGAAGCACGTCGTTTTAGAACCAATAACGAGTGCGAAACGACAAACACCCGGCAATCTTTGTTGATTTAAACGGTCGAAAAAGAGCTTTAAAAGTGACCGCCTTTCGTTCCTTTTGACGAGCTAAAAGGAGGTTCGGCTATCTTTTCTCGTTTTATGTTGGAAAAGAGCTTAACGACGACATTTTTTTGGGACCAAGCGTATATAAATCCACCGTGACTTCGCCGATTCCGAGGACCTGCACAAGAGAAACACCCGCGTAAACCCGTTCGATATGTCGAAAAACATAATAAAACATGCATCAAGGCATAATACAGTGACATCAGGATTAAATTCATGGCAAAATATGGCAAAAAACCCACATTCATAAAAACTATAGTCAAATTAGGAATTCTTTACCATAAATAGGGAGGTGTAAAAATTATTTTTACCATTTTACCATTTGAGCTTTGGAGAATGTTAGAGAACTACAAAGTTGACGGAGCGAATTCTTCATCATCCGGGCGCCGTTCTTCCGACCGCTGATTCCAGGTAGGCTCCTTTCGCCTTACGCTTCATTTTGAGTCTATTTTCAAGCAATTTCACCGTGAGATTTGGCCATTTGGCCAAATTTTTTGAGCGTAGGTGCGCTCTCGGTCAGCGCGGATTCGCCCATCGAGTCCGCGCTGACCGATTTTGCCAGCACACACCACTTTCCGGGTCAGCGCGGAAAACCTGTGTCCTTCCGCGCTGACCCAGAGAAAAATACATAGGCCGCCATTTCCAGCGCGACTGTTTTAGAAACAGTCACGTTGGCACCGCGAAGATTCATTTTTTAAAATTAAATGGATAATCTTCAAATGCATGCAACCTAATGTTTTTTGGGTGATCTTGCAGGACATAATGGCCTTTGTATGGCAGAAGAGAGCCCATGATAATGAGGATGTGGCCGCTTTTGCTGATGTCGGATGTCGAAATGCAATGTGGGCATGCGGATTGCTCAAATTCTTCCTTACTCCGCGCTTGAGGGCTTAGCCAGACCTCCTAGAGCTTCTGATCAGAGCCTGGAACCCAGTGGATGGGAAATTTACCATCCGAGACCGCGACATAGAGTTCGACTCCTCAGACATTTATTTTTTGACTGGATTGTCTCGCCGAGGCCCGATGCCCATCTTGGAGGGGCAACGACCTAGCGGCGAGACGCTTGATCAGCTGATGGCCCGTGTGTGCCCATAGGCGGTCAAGACACGGAGCGGGAAGGCAAGCATCCCATCAGTGGGTGTTGGACCGAATGCCGACATAGTCCTTCGTACTATACTCTTCTTAGTGATGCGGGCAGCAGGCAGTCTGGCCAACCATGAGGCCTCAAAGGCCAACTTGTTACTAGCTCTCGAGTGCTTACAGCCTACGATCTTCAACTGGGCAGCAACTGTGACCAACAGCATGAAGAGACAATTGAGTAACTGCCGACGCGGAGAGTCGAAGCAGTTTGGCTACGGATCGCTCTTGCTTCTGCTCATGTTCGAGCGGGTGCCGACTCTTCGGCTGCAGATCATGGTGGTAGATCTGCCTAACAGTCCATGGGAGACGAGGGCCACCAAGTGGTCCCGGGTCATGCCACGTGGAGGTGGCGGTCACTGAGTGTCATGGGGTGTCTTTTTCCAAGAGTAGCTAGATTTCCAAGTTATCTTCGTCGAGGACTGGCCATATGCCGGTATCGACTTCCGTGGTGAACCTGACATGCCATTGCCTCCGGGAGAGCAGTGGGACGATGGAGGTAAACACTTGATCTCTTTTTGATTTTCATCTCTATAATGTTTTTGAATTTTTTCATGTACATATCCTAATAAATGCTATGCTGTGCAGATGTGGGACCCGTGAGGCCCCTTGGCTTGGCCCCAGAGGCACGGAGAGAGGGGCAAGGCGCTGCCATCTTAGCCTTGGCTCCTGCAGGAGGCGATCAGACAGAGACTGTGGTACACAATCTCGAGGGCTTGCTGGCAGGAGTCCCAGATTACCAGGGGATCGAGGAGGCCCCCTAGCTGCACAGATCCATACAGTGGGTGTGGAACCCAGGATGCACCGCCTTTTGAGGCGGGTGGCACGAGCGGTGGCATGCTACAGAGAGAATAACCCACCGCAGTAGACGCCTAGGTTTTATTTTCCACTGTTGTTTTGAGAGTCATACGTCTCAGATGTACTGAGAACATCGGCTTTATTTCAGACATGTACACTTTATTTTTTGAGCGCCTTAGTGCGCCACACGATATATATATATACATGGTGTTTTATTATATCTTATGCTTCTCATGTTTGTTAATTTACATATTTCGCAAATGTCTGTCTAATACATAGTTAGCCAATGCATCAGTTACAGCATTAAGTCTTCTTGGAATGTGATGATAAGTAATATAATCAAAATCTCTTTCCAATAACTTAACACGTAAATACAACCTTAATATGCGATGATCTCTGATGGAATATTGTCCATTGAGTTGGTGGACTACAAGCTGTGAATCTAAATTTACAACCAATGAGCGGATTCCGAGGTTAATCGCCTCGGCTAATAATTCAATTACAGCACTATATTCAGCCACATTGTTTGTTGTGCAACCTAGACACACACCTTGAATGTTTACTAACTCACCATGAGGATCATAGATCACCCATGCCGCAAATGACAGATTGTGAGTACTGCGGGAAGCACCATCAGCGAAACCAACGTAAGGTGATCCAGACATCTGTTCAGAAGCAAAAGACACAATAAGTGGCTATCACGCCGACACACTAAGACAAAAATCAAATAAACACGCACACACACTAAACACACTGTAAAAAGCATATGCATGTAAAAAAATAAATAAGAGAGTGCCTGGACTCAGGCGTAATATTTCTTAAGATATAGCCCATTACGGGGCCTGTCCAGGGGATTGCCTTCGTAGTCGATCAGCTCATAGGCACCTTTTTGTAGAACTCGTTTTACAATGTAGGGCCTGTGCCACATTGGCTCGAGTTTTCCTGCTCCTAGCTTATCATTAGCCTGATCGTAGAGCAATACCAAGTCTCCTTCGATGAAAGAGCGAGGATTAACAGAGTTATCGAAGTGAGTTTTCACTCGCTTCTTTTGAGCTTTGATAGCGAGGGAGGCTAGACGACATGTCTCGTCTAGTCGTTCCAGGTAAAGAAGCCGCTCTTCTATAGGAGTAGTCTCGGGAAGTAACTCGACAGCTAATTTGAGTGAAGGAATTTCACACTTAATGGGAAGGGTTGCCTCCAGTCCATATACTAGCTGAAAAGGGGTGAAACCGGTGGTGTCCTTCACGGAGGTCCGGTAGGCCCACAACGCGGAGAACAACATCAAATGCCAATTGGACTTGTGCATGCCAATAGTTTTCTGAAGCATCGTGACCAAGACTTTGTTCACGGCTTCAACCTGACTGTTGGCCTGAGGATAGTATGGGGAGGAACTATCATGCCTAAGTCCAAGTTGGGTTGTCAACTCGACCATCATGTGATTCCAGAAATGTTTTCCGTGATCAATAACGATGGCTTGTGGAACTCCAAACCGAGAGATAACATGGTTGAAAAGGAACTGCGCCGCTGTATGACCGTCTTCGGACAATGTGGGCATCGCCTTGGCCCATTTTTTAAAGTAATCGACAGCAACGATGATGTAACAATGCCCCCCGGCCGAGCGAGGGTTACATGTCACATAATCGATGCCCCATTTAGCAAAGGGGCCTACAGTCACAACGGGGTGCAGCGGGGCAGCAGGCGCATGCATCTTCCGCTGGTATATCTGGCATTCTTGACATGAACGGACAGCAAGAATGCAGTCCTTGAAGATGGAAGGCCAGAAGTAGCCAGCACGAAGGATCTTTTGTGCGATGGCATATCCAGACATGTGACCGCCACAAGCACCAGAGTGGCAGTGATTTAGAACTCTTTCAGCTTCTTCGAAGGTAAGACACCGACGAAGAACCGAATCAACCCCAAGGCGGTACAGGGTGTCCCCAACTATGCGATAAGGCTGAGCTTGGTGACGAATCCGTCGACGAGTCTCTTTTGACATTTCGGGGTGGAAGGAGGACGTTTGAAAATAAACAATTATGTCCCCATACCATGGATCGAGGGTGCTGATTAGGAAAAGAGTTTCATCTGGAATTGACTCCTCTATCTGTGAGGAAGTAGCGGCGGATGGCAAGGAGCATAGCAGTTCAGCAAAAACGAGTGACTTCTTCGACTTGGCTGCAGTAAATTCCAAGTCGAACTCTTGGAGGATCACGATCCACTTTGAGTACTTGCCCCCCAGCAATTGTCATGAAAGATTGTAGGTCATGGGGTTACAATCTAAAATCAACGTAGTAGTACGCAACAGAATGTAGTGACGGAAGCGTTGGATGGCGCAAACCGCGGCGAGAGCCAACTTCTCGACATATGCATATTGAGTCTCCGTATCTAGTAAGTTGCGACTAAGATAATAAATGACATGCTCAATGCCATCATCGTCGCCCTAAACCAAAACCATGCCGATAGTGGTATCGGCAGCGGCCAAATAGAGTGTATAGTCACGATGGTAATTTGGAGGCCGCAGCAAAGGGGCAGAAACCAGGAGGGTTTTGAGATGAGAAAACGACTCCTCGGCTATGGCATCCCATCGGAATGGGGTGTCACGCTTCAGTAACCGGGTAAAACCCTTTGCCACTTCGGCATAGTTATGAACCGTCTCAGAAAATTAGCTTTTCCCTGCAAACTCTGTAATTGTCGCAAAGTTGCAGGGGGAGGAAGATTCACAATTGCCTCAACTTTAAGGGGATCCAGACGGATGCCCTCTCGGGAGATGATAAACCCGAGAAGTCGACCTGATTCCACGCAGAAGACACATTTGTGCGAATTTAAGCGAATATTATAGTGTCTACAACGAAGAAAGATTTCACAAAGGTGCGATGGGTGGTCCGCGCGTTTAGCTGAATGAGCGGGGAGATCATCCAGATACGGCTGTACAATGTGTCTGATATCATGGAAAGCATATGACATCGCACGTTGAAAAGTAGAGTCGGCATTTTTGAGGCCGAAGGGGAGCTTTTTATAAGCAAAGGTGCCCCAAGGACAGATGAAGGTCGTCTTATGTTGATCTGCCGGAGCAATGTTGATCTGGTTGTAACCAGAAAAGCCGTCCATAAAAGAATATATCTCGCTACTCGCACACTCATCAATGAGTTGATCAATAAATGGTGTGGGGTAGTTGTCCTTTGGGCAAGCTCTGTTAATGTCACGGTAGTCAACGCAGACACGAATGGTGCCCTGTTTTTTGTCGACAGGGACGATATTTGAGACCCATTCTGTCAGTGGGATGGGATAAATAAATCCTGTCTTAAGAAGCTTTTCAACTTCTGCTTTGATGGCTGACACCTTGCGGGGGTGCACGGGACGTAAACGCTGGCGAACAGGTTTGGCCCCGGGATACGTTGGTATCTCGCGCACTACTATAGATGGATCGATACCGGGCATTTCTTCATAGGACCATGCAAAGACATCGCGAAATTCGCAAAAAAGTGCGATAGAAACCTGAATCTCCTCAGGAGTGCAGGTCACTCCTATGTAAATGTTCTCGACAATCCCTGCCTTAATAGAGATGTCGATCGGTTGAGTCTGCGTGATGTTCCCTAAATTCCCTTCGGACTATGTGTGATAAATCTGAATGGGCGTCTGAAGGGGTTGAGAAAGGAGACATGAAGCAAACCGCTCAAGACAAAGTAGAGTTTCCTGAAAGGTAGGGAGAAAGGAGGAACGGTGGTGAAGAGGAAACCACGGACGTTCGTCCAGAGACATGGTCTCTATGATAGCCTCACCGGAAGGAAATATTTCCTTCAATGGATCCGAGGAGGTGTATTCTCCTAACCAAGGGGGAAAATCATCTAAGTCAAGAGCCCCACTCGTGACGGTGGGTTCAGCATGAGAGGCCGATGCAGCGACAATTTCGACGTAGTTGAGCTCGGTTGGACTCAACGGCATCTCCTCGCCCCAAAGTTCTATCTGGTCGATGGAAGGAAGGATCCAAGGATCAGAATGAACCGAGATCATAGAGATCAAGGCGAAGTTGGGAGGTGGGAGGGAAAAAACACCCATAAGGGCGGGTTCTTTGAAGAGCCCGGCTCCCACATTTTCATACGGAACTGAGGTATGCTCAAAGAAGGGTACGCTTCCCTCAGAAGAGGAAGTGAAAAATGAGAGTTGATCGACCGTGACAATTTTCCCTTGATGGGGGAAACGAATGACACGGAAGAGGGACGAAGCCACAGCACGCATAGCGTACGTCCAGCTCCAGCCCAGAAGGAGGTTATAGGTGAGATTCGCGTCTACAACCTCAACTTCAACTTCTACAGTCTTCCCTTCTAAGGTAATCGGTAGCCGTTGAAGGATACCATACGGTTGAGATTCTCTCCCGTCGAATGCTTCCAAGGTCGTCGGGCACTGACTCAATGTCGGAGACCCGATGGCTTTCCGACATGCAATGGACATAATGCAAGTTGAGGCGCCCTCATCAATGACTGTACGATGGATAATTTTAGAATTGATGACGACTTGAATGAGGAAAGCTATCTGATGAGGCAGTCGAGGAACATGGCTCTCGAGGTCGAAAGTGATTAAGTCCGAGTCCGCTGGGTTGATGCTATCGATGGCCGATAGCAGGGACTTCCTCTGGGGGGGGCAGCTCTGAAGGACCTCTAAGGCGGACATGGCAGACGGAGCCTGCGCTAATTCCTCCATGATGCTATAGTGTTGGGCAGCACGAGCATTCGGGTTATAAGAAGACCCCCTGAGTACCCCTTTGGGAGGGGGTCGGATGGTCGTCTCGACACTCGGTCTCTCAATATGGAGAGGACCAGAGCTGGACGGAGGAGCGCTTGAGGGAACCTCTGGCTCCTTCTCGGCGGACAACGGATAATCCTTAGCTCGAGTTGATACATGGATAAGAATAGTTCCAGCCATGAAGACCTGGGAACCAAAGGGAGAAGATGAAGAAGGATCAGCTACCATCTGGGTCTGCTGAGAGGGAAAGGGTTCTTTTAGAACAACAGGGATCCCTTGAGCACCTTTCAAGAACTGACTAACTTTGGACCGCCTAGGGCAGTCCTTAGTGTAGTGGTCTTCCTCGCAAATGAGGCAAGGATACTTAGGCTTGCGCTTAGCTCCTTCCTCAATAGGAGGTTTAGAGGATTCCTGCTTGGGTTGATCAGACTTATTTTTCCCTTTCCCCTTTTCCTTTTTCTTGCCTTTCGAGGTCTTGCCCGTCGTGGTGGACTGAACGGCATTGACCTCGGAAGTGTTAGCGGAAATTACAACACCCTAGGAAGTGTTTTCGCTGGATGCACTCGACTTTTGCTTCCGAGGATTGGATGATTTTTTGGAGGCCTGGGTTACAGAGTCAATGACTCCATCGACAGATGGTTTGGGCGGAGCCTTGGATGTACCAGGCCTAGGGGCGTCTGGCAAATAATCATACAAAGTACCAGACTGAGAGTAAACTAAGTCTAGGTACTGAGCGTGCGCGATCGCTTTCTCTTCAGTTACGCATGCCCCCATAGCATTGTCCCGCACAATCTTAGGGACAAAGGAGGTTGTGAACCAGTCGGTGAGGAGGAAATCAGGTATCCAGAACTTGATTAACCTGCGACGCCTTCTCCATTCATGAATATGATCGGAGATATGTGTAGCAGTATCCTGCTTTAGAGATGTAAGGAGGTGAGTCCCCGTCTCATACCGAATGGGTAACTGAAAGTGATTCAAAAATGCCATAGCCAACGAATTGAAATCGTGGAATGATGCACGTGCCAATTCGATATACCATTTAGTTGCTGAACTAGTGAGGGTCCTCTGAAAAAGGCGAAGCCGGATCGAGTCATCGAGCCATGAATTTGACGAACACCATAAGTGATACGTCATCACATGAGCCTGAGGGTCCTCTCCGGCCTTCCCATCAAATTTGGGACAATCACTAGGTATTTTAGTCGGAACTAGTGGCCATTGTGGATCGTGTAGAATGGGATCATTCATCAACTTTGACACATCGGGCAGTTCCAACGTGGCTAAAAATGGTAGCTGCAGATTAAACGACATCTGTGCCGGATACGAGGTAGAACCAGAATTCCAGCCGGCTCCTGGTTGCCCCCACTGTCCTTGTCCCGATGGACCAGGTTCGTAAGGGCCTTGTCCAGTAGGATTTTGTCCATAGGGGTTGTTCCCGAAACCGGGTTGCTGATTCTGCCCCCCAGCGCCCCATTGGTTACCATACTGGCCAACAGGTTGTTGGTAATTTGGATAATGATTTCCCTGCAGCTGTTGGTAATTCTGATACGGGATATACTGATTTTGCCCCTGGGGTTGCTGGTATCCGTACTGAGTCTGAGAACCAGGCGACATTTGATGGGATTGATACCCACCCGAACGCTGGGGTTGGGATTGGTACCCACCCGAATAAGGAGGCTGGACCTGATACCCATTTGAATATGGAGGCTGGGTCTATACCCGCCAGAGTACAGAGGCTGGGATTGATACCCACCTGAGTACGGAGGTTGGGATTGATACCCGCCCGAGTAAGGAGGTTGGGATTGGTACCCACCTGAATACGGAGGCCGGGATTGATACCCACCTGCAAGAGGAGGTCGGGATTGGTACCCGCCTGCATGCTGAGCCGTCTGGCCAGAAGGTTGTCCTGGTCGGATCTGAGATGGCCCCGTTTGCTCAGAAGGTCGAGCTTGCTGAGTGAGGGGCTGCCCTTGCGCAACCAAGGTTTGTCCTTGTTGACCAGATGGTTGCTGAGCGGTAGGCCGACCTTGCTGCACGTAAGGGTGGCCCCCTTGCCCAGAAGGGTTACCTTGCTGGTTTACGGGTTGACCTTGTTGCCCATAAGGTTGTCCCTGGTTCCTATAAGGTTTCCCCAAAGGGTAGCCTTGTTGGGTACCTGGTTGACCTTGTTGGGCGTTGGGTTGTCCCGGGTTTCCTGAAGGTTGCCCAAGATATGTAAACGTCAGACCACTAGAGGCCAAAAGTTGTCCCTAATTGGGTTGTCCTTGTGGGCCTCCCTGTTGACCTGGGTAATTTTGACCAGCATACTGCTGCCCATGATTAGGCTGCACGTAAGGCTGTTGACCCTGGTAGGGTGGTCCTTGTTGTCCTTGTCCCGGATGGTACTGGCCACCACCATACCCGGTGGTGCCCCAATCCACGTTCAACGGAATGGAAATCTCATCATAAGGAATTTGAGGCAAGGAGGTGTACAAATAATGATTTTTGGCATCATAGTACGGGCCTTGGCCATCTGGGTTCTGGACATTACGCAAGTATTCAAAATAGGCCTCCTCTTCCGTCATATAATCGGAAGCAGGAGGAGCACCACTTACGGGGTGCACGACTCTAGAAGAAGGTGACGGTTGACCACTCTGCGTTGGACCTCGAGATGGGCTTGCGGTAGAAGTGACAGCTGATGACACTGTGACCGTACTAACAACTGGAGTCGACGCCGCGACACAAATGGTCGGGTTGGATGGAACTGTTGTAACAGCAGTATGACGGACTTGGGAGACGAATGGTCCTGTGGTAGGGACGACGTTTTGATCCCAAACGGAAGAGGAAGCTGCCGAGTTCATAGCATCCCTCAAAGATCTGTAGCGCACCGGCACCATGACACCCAAAGACGTAATGGTGTAGGGCGTAGAGATGATGGGGGATGTTGCCGGAATGGGAGTATCTATACTCGACATAACGGACGGGCCACTAGACACATGAGAAGCATTTCCCATATCGGAAGAAGCCATCGGAGATGGAGCACCGACAGGAGTGGCAGGATAATCCTCGTCAGAGGGCTCCCAAATAGGGTTGTAAAAGAACTCGTAGAAATCGTCCTCTGGAGCTCTAGAATTCAACGGTTGGATGCTCGGAACAATGGGAAGAGCGTCACAAACCAGAGTCTCAGGGGCAATAGAAGACGGGGACCCTTCGTCACTTGGGATCGAAGACGGAGTTGATGGATCCGCCAGGATGACCAAACAAAGACCCTAAGGAAACTAACGATAAAACCTACTCAAAACTAAACGCACACAAGATCTAACCAGGTGATGTTATCGTGGCCAAATGAATTTTTAAGACACAGGAACTGAACTTGACCTTTTCATGTTTCGAGAGTCGAGAAAAGGACGAAAATATGACTCTATTTACTTCGAATGTTTAATGAGCACGAAGTGACAAGACGCTCACTTACACCTTTTCTTTTAGAGAGTCTGAAAAGGATCAAAAGTGACTACTCTAGAGATTCTAAGCAAAAGGTTTACCAAGCAACCCGTAAAACTTCTTTATACGCCTTGGCAATTGTATGAGAACCAAGGACTTTACGTACTGCAGTCAATCTTCCCAAATGCTGTGTTCGATGCGTTACAGTTCACAAGGCGGCAGACTCGGCTTCCTATGGATAAAGGATGCAAGCCTAATGGAGTCTCCCCATATATACACGACGGTACGTGGGAGCCCAATCCGTACCAGTACTTATCGTTTCACCGTGGAGGAATCACCCAACCACTCAACGATAAGCTACCAGGTTTAAAGACGCCGGAACACGTCTCTAGCCTAGACCTCTAGATATTTGCGTTAAGTTCCAATGAGTTTTTAGATAAATTTGGTTTATTTTACGGTTGATCTTGAATTAAGTTTTGGTTTTAGGTCCTATCATATGATCTCTCAAAAATACTTAAATGCAACTACATGCCAAAGAACATCATTTCGTTCGATGAATTCTAACTATGCGAAGGTTAGGAATCTTTCAATCAAACAAAACGAACTCAAGCAATCACGCAACCTAATGCAACTAACAGCAAGGAAATGAAACTTTTCTTTGAAAGCACAAAACAACAAAATGTTCTTTTCCTTTCAACTATTAAATGCAAAAGACACTAGTTTGCTTTTCTTTTCAATGGCATAAAAGTGCTTTTAAAATGAATTAGAGAGATGGCAACACTAAGTGAAAGAACTAGAATCACTCAATGCAAACACAAGACAATTCCCAAGTCACTAAAAACCAGTTTCCCGAATCAAAGGAAAACAAAGGCTTATGAGCTATGTAATCTAAGCTCAACAAGATGGCAAGGAATTCAAAGGAAGAAGGCAAATCACTTGGAACACAATCAAACACTTTCAACAATCACCAAACGAATGTGAAAACAAATCCGAAGTTGGTTGGTCAACCAAGAACACAAGATCCCAAACGGGAGGCTTGACACACATGACCACTAGATGCCCGAGGGTTTGAGTGCGAAATCAATGGAGAAAAGCGAACACCCAGAGGATAAGAGTTCAAAACCAGACAAGCGACGATTCAACACACTCCAACAATCGTAAAAGTTAAGGCAAGATGCAAACCAAGCAACGAAAGCGAAAAAGGAAGGCTTTGCAAAAACCGAAAACAAGCAACAAACGAACCCTCGCAGAGCAAGGCTTCGCAAACAAGCATGTCACAACTTAGACAAAATAAAATAAGTCACAAAGCAAGTGAAAAGAGCCAAGGACAGCCAAACCAAGAGGTTCAGGAGGCAAATTTGGACAAAAAGAATTTTACACGATCAGCACGGGTGACCCCTCAGCAGCAAAGCGATGACAAGAAAACGCCTGTAGCAACTTTGCGTTGTCAGCGTGGAAGGACACGGATAAAGAGCGCTGGCCCAAAAACAAGGTCAGCGCGTCCGTTAAATGTATAAGCGCGATGACAGGAAACGCAAAGAAATAGATGTGCGATGTCAGCGCAACTGTTCGGAAATAAAACACGCTGAGGCTAAAAAACAAGCAAAAACGAACCAAAAATCCCCAAACCAAGGCAACAGGCTTTTAAGACAATTAAAGCAGTTCCCAGGATGAACCAGGAAACCAACAACAGCAAACTGATCCCCAATCCTTGACAAGAAAGCAATAATCAAATCCAAAAACAAGGATGAACCACAAGGAGACAAGCAAGCTCCCAGCGGAGTCACCAAATTGTTGGAGAGGTAAATCCCCTCTACGGATAGAGGCGATCCCTACTAGCCCAAAAGGGGTCTAGCAACAATCAATCAGTGCTACTCTGCAAGTTCCTAGTTGCAATTAACAAGTGGGTAAAGAACACCACCTACTTGGATTCCAACGCTATGTTTGACAAAGAGATGATCCTCTCGCTCCTTCGCTCCAGCCGATCACAGTCCTCCACTATCCTCGCGGACGGACACCTGCATAAGCAAAGAGAGAACAAACACAAGCGTAAAATCTACTAAAAACAACTATGTATCAGTCAGGAAAGATACAATTCACATTAATCATTCATAGGACAAATGGAAATGGAACCATAACAGTAGTCACCTATCTTTACTAATCAAAAAATAGAGTAAGGTACAACCAAAGTCCTGACGCTGAGTCCTTCTCTAGAGGGTCCAGCCAGCATGTCTTCCAAGCATTCACCCTTGAAGTAGATCTCCCAAGTCAAAGAGGTCTCTCTCTCACATACAAGGCAACAAACTCATAACCTTCCTTAAGCTCTATAGCAATCCTCACACACAACACACAAAATGCCTACAAAGAGCAACACTAATGCACTATGAATTCCTCTATGTCAAAGTCTATATGTCAAAAACTAGCTGCTCATGGCAATGGTGGAGGCTTATATAGGAGAAGGAGGCTCCATGAATAGTGAAAGGATGAGCTTTCCCCCAAGAAAAGTGAGTGACCAGGCGAACAGACATGCCAGAGAAAGGATGGCGACCTTTACAAAGCTAACAACCAATTCTGGAGTCATCTGGAAGGCTAGCTGTTAGAACCAACTCGCCCAAACAGGATCAGCGCGGGTGCAAAACTGGGCTGGCGCGCTGGCATCGCATCTCAATTACAGAAGAGGTCTGGTCAGCGCGATATAATACAACCGGAGGATGCGCTGTTTATGAAATTCGACCAGCGTGGAAAACCCGTGTGCTTCTGCGCTGGCAGTGCACCAGTTACACTATCATCCACCAGTCATCGCGGTTATTTTAATAACAGTCGCAATGATCCAATAAACTTAGGCAAAGAGGGTTTTTTGGCCATTTCAGAGAGCATGAACATGATGGATTTGATTTTATGACACAGTAGGGAAACTGACAAGGTGACAGTGACATTTTACTGTGTAACACTCTTGATAAAGCAATGGAGCAGCTTACTAAAGTTTTTGGAATAAAAAATGAACTTAGAGCCCATCAGCTTGAAAATGAGTTGCTTACATTAAACCCCAATGATTTTTCTTGCATTGAAGATTTCTTGTCCAAGTTCAAGACCATTAGACTTCTCTTGGAAGGTGTTAAGATTAAGAAAGAAGATAGTAACCTTATTTATTCCATCCTTACTAAGTGGGACCAGCCTACTCTGTATTTGTTTCCACCTTCCATTCTACAAGGGAAGCTTTCATTTGTCAAGGAAAAGACTACAAGGCCCCTTCCTTTGACTCTTTTTGTGATTCTTTAATAGGAGAACAAGAAAAACTCTTACACCTTGGTCTTCTTAATCTTGGAAACTCTTCCAAGAAAGAGTTAGCCGCCCAGCAGCCACCAAATTTAAAGAATCCTAAGAAGTCATATCCTAAAAAGAATGGTCCTAAACCAAACAAGGGTCCTAAGCAAACTCAGTCTCAAAATGAAAGATCATTTCAGCAAAATGATAAGACCAATAAAAACAAATGGAAGAAGACTGATAGACATTGTAACTTTTGTAATCGAGATGGCCACTTAGAATCTAAATGCTTTAAGAAGATTGGAGCCTTGGAAGCAACAATGACGAAGCATAACATCCATTTGCAGCACTCTTCAAATTCATCTTCAGGAATGGCACTTTCTGCATGTGGTTGTCAAACATCTCGGTCTGGCTATGCATTAAATGTCTCTTCTTCCTCTCATTCTCATGAATGGCTCATTGATTCTGGAGCTTCTTATCACATAGCCAAAAATAAAGCCATGTTTTCTTCTTTAAATGATTGTAACACCAAAATATATATATGTTGGTGATAATAGATCTCTTAGTGTTGTAGGGACTGGAACTGTTCATATAGACAATGGTCAATTTAATGATGTATTATGTGTTCCAACCTTATCCTCCAACCTTCTATCTGTATATCAGATAACTCATTCAGGTGAAGTTAAAATCGTTGAATTTTCACCTCACGATGTTGTAATTAAGGACCTAAGAGATCCTAGACAGATTTTAGCTACTGACATTGTTGATGATTCTACAAGGTTGTATAAGTTTCACAACTTTGG
>APFE031248856.1:0-17787 GCA_000404065.3 Pinus taeda
CTCAAATCTTTATCCATGTCATCTATCTGATTCATTGAACCTCTTAGGTGGTGGAAAATTCTCCATGTTACCCGAATCATGTGGTCTTACTCACTTCTTGTCCCTGTTATCACCCAGTAATTTCCCAAGGTTAAGGAAAGAGATCACCGGGGTAACCACAAACCAACTTTTAGGCGTAGGCTCTAGCCAACCTATGTCCAGAGAGGGCTCTCTCCATATGATTTAGCTTTGCTTGATGGGATGTTAGGCTAGTTGTGAATGTTCAGGGGAGTTTTGATTTGTGTTGATGATTGGGTGGTGGAATTCTTGGAGTAGATGGATAGAACTAGGTCTTCAAGCCATTGGGCTATGGAGTCAACAAATGGATAACATAACTGGACCAGATCATTAAAGGGAATGTTCACAGGGCAGGCTAGCAAAGCAAAATGCAAATCTTTAGGCCTAATGGGTGAAATGATTCTAACCAGAGTGAAAGGGCACTTAAGAATACTTGGATGGTGATCAGAGTGAAGAACAAAGGGTGATCATGAACAAAGGGCAATTAAGAATCCTTTTCTATAGATCAGAGGAGAAACTACGGAAGCTAAGGAGCAGTTAAGAATTCCCTAGCTAAGATAGTTTAGGACAAAACATTCAGAATGTAAAACAATCAAGACAGAGTGCATTTAAGCAATTTTTGAAATATCATTCCTTGTTATACATTTAGATTTTATAAACTTACACAAAATATTATGGAAAAAATATAAGGAAAATAGCATTGAACATAAGAGAATACTTATTTGTATTTTGTTTTACACAAGAATCTTGCCAAATATCTTATCTTTATTCCTTGATCCAACAAGCCAAGCCAGTCATTGATACAATAGAACTCTGATTTCAGAGAAAAATTCTATAGAAATGTCTTGGAATCCACCCAAAATACTTCAAATGAAGAAGTATTTATACAAATTCTAAACTGAAATATCTTAAAAAAATATCAAGATTGGTTTTACAAATATCTCAAACAGTTTTACATTAATAAAACTTAAATAAAGAACACTCAAAACTAATGAATCTATTTGGCACTATATTTATGGATCGAAGGTGACAAGGAAGAGAAAGTTGAATTTGATAGCAACTCCTAATTGATGATGAGGCATCCAAGTCACTAACTGCATCCTTTCTTTGTGCATTCTACCCCAGCAATTCTTCAAAACTAGGGTCCACTGATACCTTTGTATATCTCAATCCGAGATAGATACGTAAAAAGTGAAAGAGGTTATTGTAGATAAGAATTTTTATGAGATAAACCTCTCTCAGTTTCCCAACATTTAGCTCCAGTTGTTCACAATATTCTCTGTAAAAAGATGTCAAAAACAGGACTTTGCACAATCCGAAAAATAGGCTGTGAAGACATGCACTTAACTCATTTTTGGCAATACCCATGTAAAAAGTGAGATAGCTTTTTGTATATTAGCCTTTTAGGAACACAACATATCCCAATTTCTCAAAATTAATCTTATATTGGCCGAACGAATTTATGAAAAACAATGATTTAAACAGGAAATTTATCAAGAATGTACCATTTCTGCTTTGATTTCATCTTTTAACCTTAAATTTCTTTTAACTGTTTTTCACTTTTAATTTGGATAAAATTCATTGTTGCTGGTGAAAATGTTTTCACTTTTGTTTAACCCTGACTGCCTCCATGTTTACTTTTACTGCTTATTTTTATTGTTTACTTTTACCGCTTTGTTTTTCACCTATCTTCACTTTGACATGAACCTGTATGCTTTGTAACTTTCTTCCATGCTGATTGTCTTCATGCTACCTATTTTACTTGACTTGGTCTTCAATTTGATACTCTTTAACCCTGATACAATTTTACTATTATTCATTGTGCCCTTGTACCTTCACTGTATATGTTAGGTTTTTACTGTCTATTTCAATAGTAAATCATTTAATTTCATGTTTCCTTCACTTGTATTTTAACTGTATGTTTAATTTCCATCTCTATTTGAATAGATTTGATAACAATTTCGGAGTAAACATGTCTTATGACTAGTATTAAGATTGTTTATCCAAGGCTGCGGTCTTTTGATTTCCTATAAAATAAAACAAACTGTTACGAAAACATTGGGTTGACAGGGAGGGCCATTAATGGTTTTATCGAGTTTTATAGGTCTATGGAGTGAGTCCAAAGTGATTTTGGGAGGAAAAAACAATGCTTGAATTGGATAGCAGAGGCTTCAAGTGGCGCAGAAGGGTTACATAAATAGATGAAAATGAGAAAAACTGGGGTTTTCATGTTTAAATGGGTAAAGGTTTGTTTTTTTTGAATTTTGGCACAAAGTGAACAATAGATAGTTTTGTCATTTAGCGAGAGAGTAGTAAGCGGTTTATTTCACATCGTTTTTGTGGGCTTGGTGGTATTCGGTAGGGGTCACCCAATTCTATTCACTGAATGACATGCAGCATCGGGGGTTAGGGGGAAAACCATTCTATCAGGTGGTTAAAGGGTTGACATCGAGCACGTCTGATATGATTACAGGTTGTGGGATGTTGGGGGGCTGGCAGGGGGGGGACGATCAATCGTGATCACGAGGTGAAGCTGTGTAGGGGTAAATGACGGGAATTAATGGGGGGGCCAGGGATTTAATTGCGGTGATTTCAGGACTAGTTTAAGGACTAATCCAGAGTTAGGGGATCGGGCTAGTCTATAATGAGGGATTAGGGACTGAAGGCGAGGTTTTAATGTATTTTGTGGGATATGGGGTAGTAATATAGTTTATAAGTAATCTAAGGGGTGGGGTTAATTCATATAATGGAGTTAAATATATACGGGACAATGTTTTTTTCGGAAATTTAAATAATAAAGTTAAAAAAGTTAATGTGGTGAAATGAGTGGAAGGGGTATTGCACTTAGGTATATGAAATGTTGTATGCTTTGCATACACTTAGTACTTAGGATAAATGTATTTGGTGGGTTTTGCACATAAAACATGTTGGAAATAATACTGAGAGGGGGGGTGAATCAGTATTATCAAATTCTTTTCAATTTATACAAACATTTGCAAATCTAACTATTGAAACTTGCATATACATTCCAAACTTATAATTTAGATTAATTTGTATGTCAAAACCATATAATAAGGAATAGGAACACAAAAATAGACAGTCACACCAAAGAACACAAGATTTAAGGTGGAAACCCAATGTGGGTGAAAACCACCTGCTGCAATATGTCTCTATCTTCTTTCAATTAGAAACTTCTTTTTACAGTGATTCTGTACTGGTGCAGTCCTTTACCAATACGCAGGCTGCAACCTGCAGAGAGCTACAACCCTCTCTCGTTTTCCAGCTTTTCCTGGAAGGGAGATACAACCCCGTTAGCTCTTGTACTAGCTGAGATGCTAGTACATAGGTGCTGACCTACAAAAGGCTACAACCTTCTCTTTTTTTCCAGGGACCATGTTTCATAAATTTTCAAACTGGATCCATGAATATCATATAATTATCAACTATATGTGCATCAACCAATCTCTTTTCACAAACAACTAATGAATCAACCAATAACTTCTCAAAATGCTATAACCAGAAAACAATACCAGTAACCAGACACCAATTCTAAACTAGAACATTGCAGCAATAGACAAAAGCAGCTAAAATATACTTCAAGAAAATTCTGTAACTTCACCAATAGAAACCTGTAGATATTTGCACTTGCGTTGTCTGTGGCCTGTGCACCTTCACACCTATGTTGTCTGTGGTCTACGCACCTTCTCACATGTGCCGTGTCTGAACCGCATACCTCCGCACCTGCACTGTGTCTAAACCGCGCAACTCCACACCTGCACTCGTGTCTGGTCTGCGCACCTCCGCACCTGAGCTATTTCTGGCCCGCGGACCTTTGGATATAGACAATTTATCAATCCTCAAATATATCCCAGACTGTCAGATTCACAAATCTGATCATGCGCCAAACAGATCTCGACCCATCAGTAGATCTGTCTTCTAATGCTTAGGTCTCTCCTTGATTCAAGTCCAACTATAACTCACCAACTGATCACCGGTATTTCAGATCTTGTTCTTTTTAAGATATTCAGCACACTTGTGTCCAGCCAAATGCTCTCCTTTCCTTTTTATACCCAAGGCCTTATTCAAACCATGGACCAAAAACATTGAGAAACAATACTAGGGACCTAAAACCTAGGTTCAATATTTTAGATGCAAAACCATGGACGAAAACCATAGGATCAAAAGCATCGGACTAAATACCATGGACCGAACATAAGATTTTCCACGTGCGCATTTTTCTCTGCATGAAATTCTGTGCATTTTACATTCGCACTTTTTGTTCAGAATGTCTGTGAGCATATCCACATCTTATGAGTGGTGCACGTGCGCAACCTGCCAACGTTCGCACCTTTTGGACGGTGCACCTGCAGAACCCAAAAATAACACTATTGTACTTTAATTTGTCATCTGATTCCTTTGTCTTGCATCCCATGTATTCTGTTCACATTTGATATTTCTTCTGTAGATTCATCTGGTTGTGTATAAGTGAATTGATCTTCTATGAGTGGGTTGTCATCAAGGACAACACATACATCATAATGCCAAAAATCTCCCCCTTTGGACTTGATGGCCACACTAGCCAATCACTATCCCCCTTTGACATCAAGGGGAAAGGGGGAGCCATTCTACTGACCATACTCCCCCTAAGTATCTACTGAAATCTCTGAACAAGCTCCCCCTTTGTATATGCTCTATGTTGAAGTCTCCTACTCTACTGAAGTGTTGTCCATGCTCCCCCTCACTGTAAGCAATGTCTTCAAAAATATGTTCTACAAGAAAGAACATGATTCCATACATCATAAGTGACCTTCCTATCATCAAAGACTCATACATACATCCATCTCCCATCCAAGTGGGAATACACAAGATAAAGCAAGAACATACATCTTCATCCCAGGCATACTGGGGAAACCAAAATAGGTTGTTACATGACCTTGATACGAAAATAAATACATGACATAGAGACAAAAATATCTACAACGAGACTATGATAGCTATCAACAACTATCATCAGCAGTATCTGACAATCAACCTTCATACCAACAACCATTGATCTCGTTCTGCATCTATTCCACCTGAAACCAAAAACAACTGTGAAATCGAACCAAGATTTTCTAAGATAATGCCAACAATGCATTATTAGAAGAATATATGCTCCCCCTAACCCTGTGCCAGATGGTCTCTGTCAGACCCATATCAGACTCTTTTCACGCAGAGCCTAACCCATTGATTTCTTTTAACCAACATATATGTGATTGTACCCACATAAACCGGTGTATGTATGCGTATCCACCTAATGAAGCTCGCGTACAACCACTTTCCTCTGAAACAAACAAGATTCAACAGCAAGATGATGCATCAGCTACCCCCAGCTTCTGTCTGAGGTACTCAAATGTCTCCTTGGGCAATGGTTTGGTGAGTATATCAGCAGCTTGTTCCTTGGAAGGAACATACTCCAACTTGATCTTTTGTTCAAGGACTTGTTCCCTTAGAAAATGATACTTGATAGGTATGTGCTTAGTCTTTGAATGCATGATAGGATTTTTTGAAATACTGATTAAACTTGTGTTATCACAAAAGATGGATATAGGTGGATTATATGTGATTTGAAAATCTTGCAACGTTTGCATCATCCAAATAAGTTGTGTGCAGCAAGATGCAATAGCCACATATTTTGCTTCAGCTGTAGCTAAGGCAATTGAACTTTGTTTCTTGCTAAACCAAGATACTAATCTGGACCCCATAAAGAATGCACCACCACTAGTGCCTTTTCTGTCATCCACGCT
Organism: Pinus taeda; assembly: GCA_000404065.3. Lineage (NCBI taxonomy): Eukaryota > Viridiplantae > Streptophyta > Pinopsida > Pinales > Pinaceae > Pinus > Pinus taeda. The sequence continues at coordinate 5,844 of APFE031248856.1, forward strand.
TCCTGCCCAATCTACATCTGTATATGCATGAAGTGTGAGATCTGCATCTCTAGCATACCATAACCCATAGTTTTGTGTTCCTTGAAGATATTTGAAGATACTCTTAACTGCCTGAAGGTGTGCTTCCTTTGGATTAGCCTAAAATCTTCCAACTATTCCCACTGCATGCATGATGTCTGGCTGAGTTCCTGTCAGATAGAGTAGACTACCAATCATGGATCTATAGGTTGTTTGATGTACTACTATTGATTCATCATTAGCGCTCACGCTTCATCCTGTTACCATAGGGGTACATACCAGTTTCGAGTCTTCCATGCCATATTTCTTCAAGATCTGCTTTAGGTACTTGGTTTGTGATAAAAAGATACTATCTTTATTTTGTTGGATTTGTAAACCAAGGAAATATGTCAGCTCACCAAGCAAGGACATTTCAAATTCTTTTTGCATCACCAAAGCAAAGTGTTGACTCATGGCTTCTTCATTGCTGCCAAAAATGATATCATCAACGTATACAACAAGTATTAACAATTTATCATTGTCAATTTTTATATATAGATTGCTATCTGCTGAGCCTTTTGAGAAACCTTGTTGATGGAGGTATTTGTCCAGACGATAGTACCATGCCCTTGGAGCCTGTTTAAGACCATAGAGTGCCTTCTTAAGTCTACATACAAGTTTTGGATCATTTCCAAGGATGAATCCATCTTGGTTCGCTCAATATATACTTCTTCTTCTAGATCCCCATTCAGGAAAGGCAAATATACATCCATCTTGAAATACTTTGAACTCTGTGAAAGCTAGAGAGAGCAAGGAACATCCTTATAGCCTCACAGTCTGGAAAACTGGTGCCAAAAGTTTCTTCAAAGTCTATGCCTTCTTGTTGTGCATACCCTTACAAACAAGTCTTTCCTTTTTCTAACCACTTCTCCATTTCATTTAGCTTATTTTTGAAAATCTATTTTTGTCCCTATGACATTCTTATCTTTTGGTCTAGGAACCAACTCCCAAGTGTTTTTCTTTTCAATCTGCTCGAGTTCTTCATCCATTGCCTTGACCCAACATTCATCTTTGCAAGCCTCTCTTACATTTTGCGGTTCAGTGGAGAGCAATGCTAGATAGCTTGAAGCTTCTGAAATGGTTCTTCTTGTTTGTACACCTGCCTCTTTCTGCCCCAAAATTTGAGATTCCGGATGATTCTTCTGAACGTATCTGGATGGAGTCTTTTCTTCTATCCTTATCTGTTCTTTTGGTGCCTCATGGGTTTCTTCTTCGTTATGAATCTGATTTGATGTTAATGGATAGTCTTTGCCATCTTCACATTCTTCAGATTTTACCTGTCTAGGAGTGCTTCCTTCTTCATCAACCACTACATCAATGCTTTCAACAATTTTTCCAAGTCTTTTATTGTAACATTTGTAAGCTTTGCTGTGGGGAGAGTAGCCAAGTAAAATGCCTTCATCTGCTCTAGGTTCAAACATGCCAAGATTTTCATCAGTCCTTTTAATGTAGCATTTGCTTCCAAAAATTTTGAAGTATTTTACTGTGGGAGTCTTACCATACCAAAGTTCATGACGAGTCTGAGTGTTATTTACTTGAATGTTTGTCTTGTTGAGGGTAGTAACAGCGACAAATGCGGCTTCACCCCAGAAGGTTGCAAGAATTCTAGACTCATCAAGCATAGCACAAGCCATTTGTTGAACTGCTTTGTTCATCCTTTCCACTACTCCATTTTTCTGAGGAGTCCTTGCAGCTAAGAATTCTCTTCTTATTCCATGTTCTTCAAAAAAATCGAAGAATTCATCTGAGGTAAATTCCCCTCCTCAATCGGATCTGAGACATTTGATTCTGTGATCTGATTCGTTTTCAACCAACCCTTTGAATGAATTGAACTTTTCGAAGGCTTCATATTTATACTTCATGAGTCCTATCCAACACATCCTTGAAAAGTCGTCAATAAACAATATGAAGTACTCTTCTCCTCGAGGTGACCTCTTCCTAGTTGGACCACATATATTAGTGTGAACAAGTTCAAGTGGTCTGCTAGCTGATCCTTCCTTCTCAGGAAAATTATTTATGGCTTGCTTACCAAATTGGAATGATTTCCATATTGTATTTTCTGGAATTCTGATGTCATCACAAACTGCCTGATATTTGCATGCTTTCCTTATCTGGGAGAAGCTAAGATGCCCCAATCTTCTGTGCCATAGCCAGTGTTTATCATTCTTGCTCAGAGAGCATTGTTGTTCTCCTTCTTTGAATATGTATAAATTATTTGGAGTTCTTATGCCTTTGATCACTGTTTTTCCTGTGCCAAGCCCACGAACAATACATCCATTTGATCGAAATATTATCTCAGTTCCTTGATCGCACATTTGACTGACACACAATAGATTATGCTTTAAGCCATCAACATACATAACATTTCCAGCTTTGACCTTCTTTTTCAACTGAGCAGAACCTTTACCTTTTATGAATGCAGGGGTGTCATTGCCAAATGAGACCTTCTTTTCCCTTTCTAAGGCAGTATATGGATGAAGTTTTTCTTTATCACCTGTCATATGTTTTGAGCATACACTGTCAATGTACCATTGATTTTCCCATCCTTCCGCATATAAGGTTATCCCACATCTTTCTGGTTGGGGTTATTTCCTTTTTCCATGTTTTGGGATTCAATGAAGCTGGCTCCTTCTAAGTTGTTTACTGATACCTGCTCCTGCATTCAGAATCTTCATGACCGAAATTGTTACAAATAGAACATTCTATTTCATTTTCAGGAGCATAGAAGTTATTATAGGTCCTTTCCATGTTCCCAGTCATATTTCTTTGTTTTTTAGCTTCCCTAGTCATGATGGTCCAGTAGGCAACACATTGAACAACTTTATGACCGAAGTTATGGCAAGAGAAACATTGGCCATTGAAGAAATTCCTGCGATTATCAAACCTACCAACCGATTGATTGTAGTTTCTATTGACTTCCATTCTTAAGCCAAAATGAGAATGATTTACCTGAGATTGATTGAAGCTTTTGTTCATCTTTGAAGTAAATTGCCCTCGACTTACTTGGTAATCTTTGTTCATTCTTGAAGCGAATGGTCCCTGATTTATCTGATAGTCTGCATTATGTTTTTTTTGTTGATTGTCAACATGTTCACTTCGTCGTTCTGCATCAAGATAACTTTTGGAGGTGGATGGCTTCTGTGCTTGCTTCTGAGCTTGAGATACTTCTTCGGAATAACCGAGACCTGTCTTGATTAGAGGAGAACACTGCACGTTGATAATCTCATCTAAAGTTTTAGATCCTTTAGCAAATCTAAGATTAAGGGCTTTTGTTTTCTCAATTTCTTTTCTAAGCCCCAAAATCTCACATTCTAACTCTTCATTGTGTTTATCTTTTTCAGCAAGTTGAAATGTTAGAGTATCTATAATCATATTCTTTTCCTCTAAACAAACTTTAAGTTTAGAAATTTCTTCATAAAGACCTTCTTCATTTATAGCATCCAATAAATCATCATCTTCAAAAGCCATCAAAATTCTATTATCATTACGTTGTTCATCTTCATCACTATTTGACAATCCATAACTGTCTTCATGCGTGTAATAGCTCTTCTTATTTACATTCTGTTTTTGGTTCCATCTAACAGGTTCCTTACCTTTGTCTAGGTTATCTTTATGAGGACATTTTGCAGCATAGTGACCGACTCTTCCACAAGCAAAGCATTTGAAAGGAAGCTTACCTCTGAATCTACCGGTTCCCCGTTGAAGGTTCTTGACAAAATTTGATTCTTCCTCTTCTTCTGACATATGTCCCGACTCATACTAATCTCCTTTTCCTGAAGCCTTGAATGCAGCTTCTCTCCTATCTGATGGTCCTCCTTTTCTCATTTCGTAAGCAGTTAGAATTCCATGTAGTTGTGACATGGTAAGGTTCTGTAGATTCTACTTTTTTTCTATGGCAGAAACTTTTGAATCAAACTTGGGAGACAAAGATCTTAGAACCTTTTCAACCACTATAACTTATTTTATTTCTTCACCCAAGTTTTTCATACAATTTACGATCTCATCTATATGTAGGAAATAGCTAGCCACACTTTCATCATTATGCATTTTGAGACTTTCATATTGAACTCTAAGAGTTTGTAATTTTACTCGTTTTACCTATTCATCTCCTTCATAGCTCAGAATGATCTTGTCCCATATTTCTTTTTCACTTTTGAGCTGCGTAACCTTGACGAATTCTGATTGAGATAGGCTTCCTAATAGAGTATTGACAGCTTTTGCATTTGTTTCATACAGCTTCTTACCAGCTGCATCTATAGGAGTCGCTGATGGAAATATGTATCATGTTTCCACAATATCCCAAACTTCTGTACCAAGAGATTGAAGATAGGCAGTGATTCTTACCTTCCAATAGACGAAGTTGCTCTCATCAAAAATCGGTGGCCTGATAGATGCTTCCTTTTCATAGTAGTTCATGATGATAGATCTTCCTTCAAGCGATCGAGATTTTCCTGAAGGACCTGCTCTGATACCAATTGTTGGAAATAATACTGAGAGGGGGGGTGAATCAGTATTACCAAATTTTTTTCAACTTATACAAACATTTGTAGATCTGACTATTGAAACTTGCATATACCTTCCAAACTTACAATTTAGATTAATCTGTATGTCAGAACCATATAATAATGAACAGGAACACAAAAATAGACAGTCACACCAAAGAACACAAGATGTAAGGTGGAAACCCAATGTGGGTGAAAACCACCTGTTGCAATATGTCTATATCCTCTTTCAATTAGAAACTTATTTTTACAGTGATTCTATACTGGTGCAGCCCTTTACCAGTATGCAGACTGCAACCTGCAAAGAGCTACAACCCTCTCTCGTTTTCCAGATTTTCCTGGAAGGGAGCTACAACCCCCTTAGCGCTTGTACTAGTTGAGATACTAGTACATGCTGACCTATAGAAGGCTACAACCTTCTCTTTTCTTCCAGGGACCACGTTTCATAAATTTTCAAACTGGATCCATGAATATCAAATAATCATCAAGTATATGTGCATCAACCAATCTCTTTTCACAAACAACTACTAAATCAACTAATAACTTCTCATAATGCTGTAACCAGAAAAAATACCAGTAACTAGACACCAATTCTAAACTAGAACACTGCAGCAATAGACAAAGGTAACTAAAATATACTTCAAGAAAAGTCTGCAACTTCACCAATAGAAACCTGCGGATATCCACACTTGCGTTGTTTGTGGCTTGCGCACCTTCACACCTGCGCTATTTGTGATCTGTGCACCTTCGCACCTACACTGTGTCTGAACCACGCACCTCTGCACCTGCGCTGTGTCTGAACCGCACACCTCCGCCCCTGCACTCGTGTCTGGTCTGTGCACCTCCGCACCTGAGCTATTTCTGGCCTACGGACCTCCAGAGATAGACAATTTATTAGTCCTCAAATATACCCCAAACTGTGAGATTCACAGATCTGATCACGCGCCAAAGAGATCTCGACCCATCAGTGGATCTTTCTTCTAATGCTCAGGTCTCTCCTTGATTCAGGTCCAGCTATAACTCACCAACTGATCACCAGTATTTCAGATCTTGTTCCTTTTAAGATATTCAACACACTTGTGTCCAGCCAAATGCTCTCCTTTCCTTTTTATACCGAAGGCCTTACTCAAACCATGGACCAAAACCATTGAGAAACAATACTAGGGACCTAAAACCTGGGTTCAATATTTTAGATGCAAAACCACGGACGAAAACCATAGGATCAAAAGCGTCGGACTAAATACCATGGACCAAACATAAGATTTTCCATGTGCGTGTTTTTCTCTGCATGAAAGTCTGTGCATTTTAGGTTCGCACATTTTGTTCAGAATGCCTGTGAGTATATCTGCATCTTATGAGCAGCATGCCTGCGCAACCTGCCAATGTCCGCACCTTTTGGACGGTGCACCTGTGGAACCCGAAAATAACACTATTGTACTATAATTTGTCATATGATTCCTTTGTCCTACATCCCATGTATTCTGTTCACATCTAATATTTCTTCTGTAGATTCATCTGGTTGTGTATAAGTGAATTGATCTTCTATGAGTGGGTTGCCATCAATTACAACACATACATCATAATGCCAACAAAACATGTTCATAAAGGGGTTTTCCTAGGCAAGAGAACTTAACCTTAGGAAAAGGGGTTTTGTGAGGGGATGAATGATTTATAAGAGAATTTAACACCTTTCCTCCTTAAGTCATCAAGCCGAGGGTATGATCCCACCAGGAGTTAGAGAAATGCTTTGAGCCTCTTTCACTTAAAGAACTATAGGTATTAATATTTTTATTATGAAAGGGAAGTTAGTGAGTGTCATAGGGATTAAAATGAATGATGGAGATGTTAACTAAATCATATTGTGAACCATTTCCTTTGCTTTTTTTTATCACTTATGCATATTTAAAAGAGGCACTTGGAACAATGACATAAGTGTTTTTTATGTATTCACATGGTATTTTTGCAACCTTTCTACTACTACCCACTTACTCATCCTACCATTTTTTCTTCACTTTCTTATGGTGCATTTAGATTAATATACCCTTGTCAATATTTTCTTTTCTTTACAAAGTAAACTATCTAATTCTAACCTTATATTATCTAAAGGCTCAGATTAAACTGATGAGCTACTTTTATTTACTCTACCTATCTAATGATCTACCAAGATTAAACAATTTGGTAAAATTTTATTCTCTAACTATCAACATGAAATTTAAAACATGGCATAATCAAGATTAAATAGTTTGATTACCATGGATTGTGGCATGAATAACAAGCTGCACAATATCATTATTAGGTATAAAAGTAAATAGTAGTGGTATTTTTACTTGCACACTTTCATGGTCTTTTGTTTTTGGGGTTCATATTTTTCACTTTTTTGGACCTTTCTTATTCTTTTTTGTCCTTTGAATTTTGTTTTAGGACATATCCTTTTTAAATTTTTTAATTTTTTGAATACGGAAAACATTTGCAAAAAGAAAAGGTATGTACAATATTACAAGCTTAACCTTATTCATTCAAAATTATGATTCCTATTCGTATAGGAACCTAACAGTCCCATTTTCCCTTCCGCTTTGCATTGCCTCTCTAGTCTAGCTTCGACTTAGTTCTACACTTCAGTTGTTCATAACAAAGTTTCATCTTTCGAATGGCCTACTCGAATGATCTAGGCTCATCGAACTCAATCCTATATTGTAATGCAACTGGTAATCCACTAACGAATCTCTTAATCTTGGCCTTCTCCTCCATGAGACAAGTCGCATACCTCAGTAACTCCAAGAACCTGCTAGAGTACTCATCATTTGTCATAGATCCCATCTTTAGCTCATAAAATTCCTCTACCCTGTCATCAAAGTTTCTTTCTGATAAATAATTATTCTTGAATAGTCGCTCAAACTCACTCCAATTCAACTCCTCCTCATGAATACATATGAAATTCTTCACATCTTTCCACCAATTTTTTGTTTTACCTTTGAGACTAAATGTAGCCACTCTCGCTTTCATGTTCTCTATATAGTCATGCAACCTGAAGAATTTTCGCATGCTAAGAAACCATGTCTCTGCATCCTATGGTTTCTTCATCTCTCCATCAAATTTTCGTGGCTTTTCTTTCTTAAATTCATCTAGCAAGTATCCCCTATCACTCCTCTTGTAAGGCTGATGATGATGATGATCATTATGCCTATCTAAATCAGAACTAGAATCATACATGTGTCTATCCCCTCTCCTATTGAGAGTGTCCAACAATCTACCATCTTTGACTGTGCCATATCTATATCACCTGTGACCACCATACGACTGACTACCGTATGCCCCATTAGTTCTATCCTCATGGTCATATCTGATCTGACGTGGTCCCTATCATTGTAAATCTAACAAGATCTAAAGTATCACTACATTTACCTCTGTTAGCTTTTCTTGTGCCTGTATGATTCTGTCATTATCTTCCTTACAACTCCTTATTTTCTATTTTAAGCTTCTCAATGTAACTGCTAAATCAAAAGAGTTCCCAACACCATATTTCTCTTCTCATTCATAGGGATATTCTTTTTAGTCAACCATCTTGCTAACCACTTAATATTTCTTTCTGCAAGGTATATCATGTCAACTAAACGAAATCACAAAACCAACGTACCATAGTATAGGTTAGGGAGGATACCTTGTTTGCAAGATCAACAAGTCAGCGGATACGTGTATAACATAATCATGACAAAATATAAGAACATAAAATCTAATCATATAACCATGAAGTTGTCATTCTAGCTAGGGTCCAATCCTTAATGCATGACCTTAACACAACACACACCACGACCTCATGCATGAAAACAACCACTACATCACTGTACACTTGACCACATGCAAACATGAACATGCATAAGCAATACACAACCAACTACACATATACATAAGCACATATGATCAATCATGAATGAATGATACTTGAAATAAAACCTACAAGAATGATACATGTAACCAAACATACAAGAATGTAACAAAAAATGAAATGATGTAACCAATCATATTACAGCGATACATGTAAGCGACATAAATCGACATGTAACCAGCCATACAGTCAAAATGATGCGTCCCACAGTAAAACACATCAAATCTACATGATGACATCACTACAACCATGAACAACCTCATGCAAATGCGCCAAACACATGGAATGCAAGTGTGAGAGACACAGATGCAACTGAGATGCACGGATGACCAACACATAGCCCATCCAAACCAAGAGGTGAACCATGCTCTGATACCACTCTATGACGCCCTTCTCCCACATCTACCTAAGAAACCAGCTATCCGAGGTAAATATGCAATGAGAGGCCACTATGATATGGTTCTACCTCTTAACTATGTTAAGGAAGTGGAACCGATGGAAACACACGATAAAAACATTCAACATTAGCTTCAGGACCCTCTGGAACCAATCAAACACTTCAGATAGCTTACCCTTAGGTCCCACTAAACTTTTGGACAACTTAAGCCTCGGTTGCTCTTGTTCTATAGGCATGACGACGTACACAAACCCAACATTTCTCTCACATGCTTGCCTCCGAGTATCGGGAATTTAAATTTGTCAGTTCTATGCCAGTGTCTCCAGGATTTCAGCGACTTTCTCAGGCCCAAGGCCTAGGTCACTCCCTAGAATTGAACCATCTCTTCAAAATAGTAAAATAACATAGAGATGACAATACTAAAGAAAATACTTGTTTAAGACCTTGATTGGACCCCTACTAGCCATTACAGGCATTTCGTCAAACATATCATGAATATGTAAACTACTGGTACAAATAACAGATATAAGCATGGGTCTCATACTTAGCTAGGAATTGTTATGAACCATTGATGTCATAACACATCAATTTTCATTACATCCATTAGGTGATAGATACATTGATCATTCAATTACAAGTAAAAACATGATAAAATCCATACATAGGTTCTATCACAAAACACATAAATAACCAGCATAATAGCAGCATAAATACTCATGAAAGTACAACCATGTAGACCTCATATAATCCATCAAAATTCTCATAGAAATACAAGGAGAAATAACCTTTCATTAATGATGCAAAATCCAAACCCGAGATGAGATTTCTAGGTTCCACTCGACTGTAGAATGCCTGAGCCAAATCTCTCTCTAGTCATTCACCCCCATGCCGAATTCCGAGCATGAATGTGGGATCTCATAGAACACATCAATAAAAAACTATCTAGGGCTTCGAGAGGCAATCCACCTTAATGCATTCAACAATGATTCCACCTCCTAGTTGGACATCACAAGACCATCATTAGATTGGTCCTTATCCCTGCCATCCAAGGCTCCATAACGTTTGTTCCAACCAAGGCTCGAAGACTAGTAACTCAACCCACAGCTACTACAGATCTCCATAGTGTTTCTGAGAAGTGAGTCCACCTCGCAGTCGGACATCACAAGACCATCATTAGATCAGGCTTTGTCCCTGCCATCTAGGGCTCCATAGTGTTTGTTCCAACCAAGGCTCCAAGACTAGTAACTCAACCTACAACTGTTGCAAAGCTCCAGGACTAGTAACTCAACCCACCAAGGGCTCCAAGACTAGTAACTCAATCCACCAAGGGCTCTAAAGCGTTTATTCAACCAAGGCTACAGGACTATTAAATTAACCGAGGCAACCCAAGTTGTTACAAGGCTCCAGAGCATTTGTCCAACCAAGGCTCGAGGAACTAGTAACTCAACCCAAGCTAAAGAAACATGAGAACCAACCAAAAAATCAAAAATCACATAAACCCACAATCACCATGGCTATCTAGGAAATGGAAAGGCTAGGTAATCCATTGTCAATCTCAGCCATCCTCCATGCCAATAACAGATCACAACCAATGAACCTCATGCATATGCCATGCATGCCAAAACTAGTGAAGGAAACATACATGCAACTCAGAACCTACAAGCAAATCTGATGTAGTTTCTAACCCCGATTACTTCTTGCACTTTCCTACTCTTCCTTTGCCTTCTTTCTCCAAGAATCCAAGTATGCCACACCCTCCAAGACTGCTCCAAGAAACTCCAAGTCTCCAAGAGTATGAGGAAGGGAGAGAATAATGGGAGAGCTCCAAAATTGAACTAACAAAAGGTTATCAATTGATCCACTTTAGCCTTTTTATGAGTGAGGCCCTTATTTTCTTCATTTTACATTATTTTCCTCCTCACATACAACCTGTGACCTTTCACCTATTTTTCTCCTAATTTCCAATATTTTCATAAATAATGTGCCAAAAATGTCGATTTGCCTCTCCAAAGCCTTAGTCACTACCTTTGCCAATTTCCATAGCCATAACCAATCACAAGTGATTCCCATCATTAGGATTTTTTCCAAAATTCAGCTTGGAATTAAGTTCCCATCATCTGTGTTTATTATTTTGTTTTTATTTGCTTTTATTGCATAGAATTTTCGTGAGGGATGTTACATTAACTTAGGCTAGTCCTAGGAAACAGGTGGTTGGAAACCCATTTGAGCTAGTTAGGATTTTTATCACAAGAAAAGAGTCTAATTGGGACTCTCACCAGGCAATTTCTCACATGTTGAGCCAGGACATTTCCAGGCCTCAACACATGTCTATCTATCTTTCCCTATCTCTGTCTCTTCTCTTTCCTCTCTTCACCTTCCATCTATATATCTATCTTTCTCTGTCTCTCTTTTGTCTCTCTATATCACCCCCAAAACATACACACCCTTTCTCCATATTTATCTATATCTCCCTCCCTCTTCCTCTCCCTCTTTCCCCCCTTCTCTCTCACTTCCCTCGTGTTCTCCTCTCTCCCTCTCTCTCCATCTCCCTTATCACTCCCTCTCTCTCTCTCCAACTTCCTCTCTCTATGTATTTCTTTTTACCTCCCTCTTTTTCTCCTTTACTCTCTCCCTCCCTCCCCTTCCCTCTCTCACATCGTCACTCTCTTCCTTCCCCTCTCTCCCTTTCTCTCTCGCGTCCCTCTATTTCTCCCCCTCGTCTCTCTATCTTTGTCTCTATCTCTCTCTCTCCTCCCTCAAACTTTGTCACTATCTCTCCTTCTCTCCCCTTCTTCTCTCAACCTCTCCTTTTTTATCTCTCTATCTCACCCCAAAACATATATACTCTCTCTGCATCTCTCCCGTGTCATTCCTTTACTCTCGCTCCGCTTTTTTCTCTCTATGTGTGTCTTGTTCCCTCCCTCTCTTTCCTTCCAACTCCATTTCTATATCTCTCCCTCTCTCCTCCTCTCTATCAAGTCCTCTCTTATCCTTCATCTCTCTCCCTTTCTCTCTCATCCTCTCACTCCCTCTATCTTCTCTCACATATATATCTAGACTTAATATTATCATGATATATTAATATATATTATAATATAACAAATT
>APFE031248874.1:0-20489 GCA_000404065.3 Pinus taeda
AAAATTGAAAATTAACATTGTCTCAAAGTGAGTACATAGAAAAGGTGTTGGGAAGATTTAATATGCAGAATGAAAAACAATTAGTACACCCTTGGCTAGCCATTTCAAACTAAGGAGATGTGTCCTAAGACCTAGGAAGAGATGGATTATATTGGTAAAGTTCTATATACATCAACAGTTGGAAGCTTAATGTATGCAATGGTATGCATAAGACTTGATATTTCACATGTAGTGGGAGTTGTAAGCAGGTATATGAACAATCCAGGAAAAGTGAATTTGATGGCAGTGAAGTGGATTCTTAGGTATTTGAGAGGTACCACAAATCAAGAATTATGCTTCGATTGTTCAAACATTGTTCGACGGTGATATGTTGATGCAGCTACGATAGGTGATAGAGATAATAAGAGAATAACCACAGGGTATTTGTTGACTGTAGGTGGAACAACTTTCAGTTGGGTTTCAAAATTGCAAAACATTGTTGCACTTTCAACAACAGAAGCAGAGTATGTTGCTGCAACAAAGGCTAGTAAAAAAATGATTTGGTTACAAAGGTTTATGTATGAATTGAGAAAGAAGCAGGAGATGGGAAGGTTATACAGTGATAGCTAGAGTGCCATTCATGTTGCAAATAAATCATATTTTCATTCCAATACTAAACATATACATCTCAAGTACCATTTCATATGGTCAATGTTGGAAGATGGATAATTGAAGCTAGAAAAGATACAAACTAACTAGAATCCTGCAGATATGTTAAAAAAAGTTTTAATCAGGGAGAAACCGAGATCTTGCTCAATTTCATATAGTATTGAAGTATGATGATGAAGATGAGAAACAATCAGGTCCAAAGTGGAAGCATTTTCCAGTAAGTGAAGCAATGATGGAGTTTCTATAATCAGTCTCCAAGTGGGATATTATTGGGTGTGGAGTCTAATTATCTTCCTGATTCATAGGACTTTGTTTCACCTAGATGTATACCCCAGGAACACTGTAAAAACCTCCACGTGGGGGAACATGTCTCCCCTGTCTGGAGGGTTTGGGGGCCAGTGGGCCCCCAAAGCTAAATATAAATGAAAATTTTCCTAGTAAAATATTATTATTTCATAGTCAATCTAGTTCGTTCAGTAACAGATGATCTGATGGTAGAAGTTATGATAATTTAGGGTTTTTTTCCCTAGAAGGAAAACCTCAATTTATATGAGGGAATTGTATTGCAGTTGTTTATGATTATTCTGAGTGAGAAAGAAAGAGGGGATTGTGTGAGAGGGAAGAGGAAATTGCAACGGATATGTTGTAGACTATATCTCTTCATTTTGTTGGATAACATAAAAGGAAGGATTGCTTGTTTCTCCGTGGGCATAGCACAAATTAGGTGAACCACGTATATCTGTGTCTCTCTTGTTTTATGAGTTTTCAATGTTTGTGTTTTTGCAATATTTTATATGTTCCATTGCTCTATAATATATAATTTTATAAAACACTCCTCACGATTCGCTACTGAAGGAGCAAATCATGGGAAGGCATTTATTGACACATCATCAACTCTAATTAAGGTATTCAGATCTCACTCGCTCGTTATTGTCACGCTCACTTGATTGTAGAGTCAGTCTCTTGATACTCTATGCGAAACAAGTATTCCATATCCATGTTGACCACAAGTTTGACCAATGAGCCACACTTATTTTGTGAGCTTCCATATGCGAATAGTAGGTGGACATCCATGTAGGTAACATTTGGAAACTGATCATGTGTTTTGGTTATCTTGTAACATGTGTGAACCTGTAGAACTTAGGATTTGGCTACGAAAATTCAAGTTGGTTGTAGAAAGTGCACAATTCGATAGCTATAGTATAGTTTAAACTAATTTCATAAAGAAAACATAGATTTTGAATTTTTGATAGGTGATTACCTTTCTAATGTAACTTGCATGACCTCGATGACCTTTAATTCATAGATGAGATGGAATGAAGTGGAAATGTGTAACAAAATGGGTGGAAAAAGGCAAAATGGATTTCCAAAAGGAGAAAAATTCGGAGATTCGACATTGACAAACAAAGGATGACCTTAGTTGACTAAGGTTGAAAATGTTTGACCTTGGTCAATCATGGTTGACGATAATTGAATATGGTTGACTAATGTTAGACTATGGTTGACCATGTGTGACTATAGTTAATCACTGATTATGTTTTGACTATGGTTAATGATTCTTTAACTATGGTTAACCATGGTTGACTATGGTTTTCCATGTTTACCCTATTTAAACAACATTAACTATGTTAATTTTGACTATGAATAATTATGTTTAACAATTGTTTAACAGTGGTTGACCACAATTGATTATAGTTCTCCATGTTCACCATGTTTAAACATCAATATTTATGTTTTGACTATAAATGACTATGGTTAACAGTTGTATGACTATGGTTGACCATGGTTTGACTATGGTTGATCATGCTTGACTATAGTTGAACATGGTTTAACAATGATTGACCAAAATTTTACCATGGTTTGTCTATGTGCCACCAAAATTGAATATGACAGACTATAGTTTAACATGCTTTGAAAATGATTTGACCATAGTTGACCATATTTTGACTACGATATTTATATAATTGACCATGAATTTCAATTATGGTTACCATTGAAATGTTGTTATTTGATGGTTAACCATCGTTTGACTATGGTTAACCCTGACCATCCACTGTAGGCCTCCATAGTCAACTGTGGTAATCTAGTATGGTTCAATATAGTTCACTATGGTTTACTACAGGTCACCTATAGATACACCATGATGCTTCTAGTTATTATGGTTCACCATGGTAGTCATGTTGAATATAGTACCCATGTGAATCACAACCAAAGAACACATTTTGAAACGTATTTTAAACATTTGTTGATGTAAAATTATGAATAGAAAACATGTAACAAGTTTCTTGTATTCCTATGTTCCTATTTTCATTATTTCAACAATAAATTTTTTTAAAGTATATAACAAAAGTTATTTAGAAATTATTATATCTAAGAATTTTGATTAACATATTTTTTTAAAGGAATGATTAACTTTCTATTAATCAAACTACAATGTAGCCAACACCATTACATTAAGAAGCATTAGACTTTCCATGGTCCTCCAAAATATGACCATTGTCATTGGATATTTTGAGATATATTTTCCAGATTGACTACAACATTTTTATTATAATTTCTCCAAAAAACCACATTAACCCTAACAAATCGACCTAACATATTATAACTATAGATATGAAGTTAACAACACAAATCTCTCCTCGTTGTTCTTGTCGTATCCTTCCATGCCCTCCTTATCTTCTTCCTCCTATTGTGTTGAATCCACTAGCACATGCTAACCCTACACCTGTTGCAGCTCTTGTTGGTCGAGGAACAAGGGAGGGAGAGCCCCACCTCCGCCAATCTCCATGTCTTTCTCAGCGTGATCACTGAGGCCAAAGGCTTCCTTCAAAACATCGATGACTGCGAACTCCACTCAAACCTCTGAATTCTCCACTTTGAAGTCCAAGTTTTTTATCTTGGTTACAATTAGCTCCACTGTTGCCTGAAAATTTTCAACATCCTTTTTTAAGCTTCCAAGTTGGCCCGTGACTAGAGCGAAATGGGAACAAGCCTCATAGATAATATGCCCACCAATACTGGAAATAATCTCCTCAAAATTCTACTTTAATGCCCGCTCTTTCTTATATGGAGGGCCACCAACACCATTTCTTGAAGAAGAGGCCATACCATCAATACAGAGGAGTCGAATGGAGAGCCACTTCACTTGAAGCCTACACAACCATCCTTTTATAACCAAACTTGGATCCAAATTAGCAAGGGAAGAGTCCCTTCATATTTAATGCCACCCTCATTTTATTGCTCTACAGATAACTGATTTTTTATTGTTGCTTGGGTTGGACTGTAAAAACACACGATGGAGAAAGATCAATCCTCCTCAGTGATGGTACTAGCAAATCCTACTCTATTGGATGACTTTAAGACCTTTCTGATGCCATACCACCTGTCTCTATGGTTATCCTTGCACCTCGCACTTCCCCACTTATTGGATAAAGGATCCAACAACCTGTAGGAACGTTCATCGAAGAACATATGTACCTTGGAGTTATTGTCGTAATTATGTTGTCTGTTAGACGTTGATTCCTCCTTAATGGTGTTCATCCAAATCGAGATCCTTGAATTAATTATGGTCATGGAATATGACATTTGATTATTTTTCCATGTGCCTCCAGCAAATATCTTTATTCCAGATTAACCCCTATGATAGCTTGGGTGTTTACCAATATGTTATATTCACGCTTGATATGATAGAACTCCAAGGCTTCAAATTTTTCCATAAGTAATTGAATTCTTTGTAAGGTTGGTCTTGAGTCATTTTCCTTGTGTTTATTCATTTTATATCATTTTTTAATAGTGATGAGAAAATCTTTAAATACACTTAATTGATGGATTTCTTTGGTCACTACAATCTTCAGCCCTTGCCATAGATCAAGTTCTTATGTCTGGTTGTTTGAGGCAAAATCCAACCTACATGAAATTTTTTTCTCAATTTCTCCATCGAGACGTAGGATAACCCCTCCCACTCCTGCCTCCCCCAAGATTTTTGTTAACATTTATTATTATCATTGTATGCCTTTTTAAAGTAGGTTTTGCAATTAAAATTACATAGTTCATAATAATAAAATTATATTATGAATTTAAATTAATATTATTTTATGCAATTTATTTTCATTTTTATTTATAAAATATATTATATGATGAAATTTTATTAACACTACATCATGTGTATCATGAATCATGGTTAATAAGTTTTTAATAATTATGTATCCTGAATCAACATTAATAAGTTTTTCATAACCGTTAAGATAATTTGAAGAAATGACCATTATCTAATAACCAAGAGTCTTCCTGAACCAGGTGGATATTGGTGGCCACCTACCTATTCCACTTGGACCCCCAACATTGTTTCTTTCATTTTTTCAGTTTCCTTAATTGTAGCACAATTTACTATTTTTGGTAGTTTTTCGGGTCGTGAACTTCTAGAGCCATTTTGAGGCCCTAAATGACAATTTTTTGGGAAAAATGAGCAAACATGAATCTTTCAGTGATGTTTGCATTCGACAGATTTAGTCCTCAAATAGATATTTCTAAAAATTTATTGTGCGATTCAAATGGAGATCATATGCCAAAGTTATGACCCCGGGAAGTTGTTGTACCAATTTACCCAAATGGGACTCGTAGTTTTCGCACATCATCTCCTAGGGTTAGGTTTTTGGATGTTTAGGGTTTTCCATTATTTCTCAATAATAAATAGACCTTCGAGCCTCATTGTAACACATTTTAGAGGTATGTAGCCGCCACATCTCTTCTTAGAGATAAGCTACCATCGCTTGAGCTAGTTTCCATTATGTATGTAAGCATATTTCAGTTCTTTGATCTTAATGAAATGAATTTTTATTCCTGCTGCATATTTGTGTTTATGTTTATATCTATATTTTTTGTGTTCCTGCATAAGTCTAGATCAGTGGTATCAAAGTGGTTTGCTCTTTCTCTATTTTTCTTTGCATGTCCCCGATTAGGTCAGGGTATAAGGAGTTAGGGCTTGAATTGGTTGAACCTTTGCAATACCAACCTCGAAAACCTTGATGACCTCCCATGGCAGAAGAAAATAAATATGAGGTAGCATGAGATCCCTTCAAAATATTGCTCGAATAAGCCCTCGAGCAACAGAGGAACGCGATGATGGAAAAATTTGCCCAGATCCTTCGGTGGATGCCCACAGGTGACGCATCTTAATTTGGTAGCCAGTCTGGAGGCACCACTCCCTTCAAGGTATAAGTCAACTTTGATATTCCCATATTTGAAGGCCAAATAGATACATACACCATAGATAGATGGTTAAATCTATTGGAAGGGTATTTTTTGGTTCATGCTTTTTCCAGTAGGGAACATATTACTTTTTCACTCCTCAAATCTACCCCCCACGTCAAGGACTGGTGGGAAACCTACTGTGAGCAGAAGGATGAGAGGGAACCCACATTGTTTTGAGCCACACCCACTTGGAACTCTTTCCGAGATGTCATCAAGGAGCAGCATTACCCTGTCGGGAGCTATGAAGATAAATACATAAATTGAACCACATTATGATAAGGAAGGGACCAAGACATCCCAGAGTTCACAAATATTTTTCATACCCTTTGCACGAAGTTGGATATCAAGGATTCTGAGCAGCATATTTTATTCAAGTACTGCGGTTTTGTACACAAATACATCCAAGACAAGATGGATTTTCTAAATATCTCCTCACTTGGCGCCACCTACAGATACACTGTCAAGGTCGAGCATAAGTTAAAATATAAGAAGCGAGACTTTGGATCTGCAAATCTAAAGCATGGGAAAGGGGCCGCCGAACTGCAGAACAAAGGACAAAGCCAAGGCAGGGTGACCCAATACAAACCGTCAAAGATGAAAGCAAAGAACAACACCACAAAGACAAAGACGGACACTGGGAACTGGTGTGAGCTCCATAATATCCCCACTCACAACACAAGTGAGTGTTGAACCAAGCAGTCACTACTGGCCGAGTTGAAGGCTTCAGAATTAGATGCATGTTCTGAATCTGAGTCAAAACTCAACAAGGGGAATGATAAATGGAAGAAGATTATTGATGCGGAGCCCAATGCCACTATTACCACCACCAAGATCTAGAAGATTTAGCCTAAAGATCTAGAGGAGGGGGAGCGTCTCTTCCACTCACAAATGTGGGTGAAGGGTTCATCTTTGCAATTCATTGTCGACAATAGGAGCCAAAAGAACCTCATTTCAGTAGAGGTCATGAAGTGGGTGGGCCTACCAAACACACCACACCCACAGTGGTTCACCATGAGGTGGCTTCACCAAGGAAGAGATCTTCTCGCCCGCGAGTAGTGTCACATTACATACAACAACAAGCCCTTCATGGATGAGGTATTGTGTGATGTTGGTACTCTTGAATTTTGTGATGTATTATTAGGACAACCATACTTGTGGAAGCGTCATGTTGTATATGAGTCAATGCCTCACACTATTATTATTTCCTTGGGCAATAAGTTATACAGGATACTGGAGGTATCCTTGCTTTACCATCTTTGATCTCTGCTAATAAATTCAGTAAAATCATCTCCTAGACTGGGAATTATTTTTTTTCTTTCTGATTCACTCTCAAAGTAAGGGGAAGATCATAGCCACATCCATGGCCCCCAGGAAGGGTTCCTCTACGAAGCATAAGCAAGTGGATACGGTCATGGAAGAATAGAGGACATCTTCTCCTCACCCACAGGGGTACCCTTACACTATCAGGTCAAGAATTCAACCGATTTGACTGCCGGAGCACCTCTACCCAACGTGCAGATATATCACCAGTCCATTTTGGAAAATGAAGAGATCAAGCGGAAAATCTAGGAGTTGCTACAAAAAGGGCACATCTGACCAAGTTCCTCACCTTGTGGGAGCTTGATTGTACTTTTACAGAAGAAGGATGGGACCTGGAGGCTTTGCATTGATTATTGGGCACTAAACAAAATCATTGTCAGGAATAGGTATCCAATCCCACAGATTGATGACCTTCTGGACCAACTCAATGGGGCCAAGTATTTCATCAAGATCAATGTGAAGTCTAGCTATCACCAGGTTCCAACAGAGCCCATAGATGTATGGAATACCGTCTTCAAATCCAAGGAAGTCCTTTTTGAATGGTTGGTTATGCCCTTTGGGTTGAAAAATGCCCCTGCTACTTTTATGAGGCTAATGGATGACATCTTGTGGCCCTTCACCAACTCATTCGTGGCTATTTATTTGGATGACATCCTCATCTCCAAAAAGAGTTGGGAAGAACACTTGCAACACATTCAATAAGTCCTTCAAACCCTTCGCCATCACAAACTATGTGCTAACATGGAGAAATGCACCTTTTTCATGAGCCAAGTCCAATATCTAGGTTACATCATAGACGAGTGTTGCATGCATGTGGATCTGACTAAGATCCAAGTCATTTGAGATTGACCAGCCCCAACCACTCTAACAGATCTTCGTAACCTTTTGGGACTTGCAAATTTTTATCGAAGGTTCATGTTCAGATTCTCCCATAGCACTTGGCCTTTGAGTCAGATTACCAAGGATGAAGCGAAAGTAAAGTTTTCATGGTCCGAGTCCCAACATAAGGCATTCGTTGAGTTGAAGCACCTCCTCTGCTCTGCACCAGTACTCACATTTCCAGACCTGCAACAACCATTTGAAATTGAGATAGACACCTCCGACTATGTTATTAGTGTAGTCCTCACCCAACACGGGCATCCAATTGTCTATAATAGTGAAACACTTTTCGATAAAATTCAGAAGTACCCCAACTATGATAAAAATATGTATTCCATCACGCAGGCTTGCTGATAATGGAAGCATTACATTCCAAGGAAGGAGATAGTCATCCACACCGATCACTGACCTCTTCAGTTTATACAGACACAAGGGAAGTTGCAAAATGATCGCCATCAGAAGTGGTCTACATATCTGCAACAATTCCACTTGAACATTAAATACAAAAGTGGAAGCATCAATCATGTTGTAGACTGGCCCAGTCGGCCCCCAGTTGCAGCACAAACTACTATTCTGAACTCTAGTGGCCACAAGACCTCTGGATGGCCACAACTATACAAAAATGATCTAGACTTCACCTCCACATACTAGATGCTAGTAGATGGAAAGGAAGTTCATGATTTCCACCTCCAGGACGCATTATTATGCTACCTCGGACACCTTTGTGTTCCTTCAAGTGAGCGTGCCATGCTGATTTTGGAGGCACACTACATTCGGGTCGCAAGACACTTTGGTGTAGAGAAAATTGTGGTTGAACTACAAAAGTACTTTTATTGGCCAAAACTCCAACTAGATGTTGGGAAATATATTAGATTCTGCACTGCGTGTTCCATCGCCAAACCAACCATCAAGAAGCAAGGCATGTACACTCCTCTTCCTACTTCTAGCCAGCTTGGGAATCCATCTCCATGGATGTCTGACCTCCTTTATACCAAGCATGGTAATGACTGTGTATTTGTGGTTGTGGAAAAAAAAATTAAGATGACTATATTGGCGGCCTGCAAGAAGAGTATCACAACAGAGGAAACTGCCAAACTCTTCTTTGAATGAGTGTAGGTACATTTTGGGATCATGCAGACCATTATATTAGATTGAGATAGTAGGTTCCTGAGCACATTCTTATCAAGTCTTTGGACACTATTGGACACCAATCTCACCAAGTCGACTGCATTCCATCCCTAGACTGATGGTTAGACGAAGGTCTTCAATAGGATGATAGTGCACATACTCCGCATGTACAACTCCCAGCATCCATGAAACTGAGATGAGAGTCTTCCTTATGTGCAACACAGTTATAAAAGAGATCTCCATAGCTAGACTAGTCACAATCCCTTTCAAGTGGGTGTACGATTTCAACCATTGTGTCTAATTAATGTTGCCATGTCTCATGCAACTACATAGAAAAAATCCACACATGTATTGTCCAACGTTGATAAAATAACCAGATTATTGAAAGTATCCAACACATCCGCCATTAGTTTCACCACATCTTGGAGAAGTCAAATGCCAAGTATAAGCAACGACATGATCAACATTGGGTGCCACACAAGTTTTAGGTGGGTGAAAAAGTTTGGTTGCATTTGCAGAAAGAATGCCTTATCGGAGCCCATCGAAAGCTGAGACCACTTTGATATGGGCCTTACACCATTACCAAGGTTGTGGTAGAAAAACTTTTTGAGCTCAACATTCCCCCATTCCTTGGCCTCCACCCAGAGTTCAATGTAGACCTCCTTCGACCATACTTTCCACCATTATTGGACACATTAGACATTGCAAAACATCTCACACCTACAGAGTTAAACCCAAAATGCATGGAACATGCCACAACTGATCATATCATAGACACACAGATCAAGAACACTCGCCAATAGAAGACCCAACTATATCGGGTTGTCAAAGATGACCAACTCTTGCACCAAGGAAAGTGGCTCACCAAGGACCAAGTTTAGCAGAAGTTTCCCCATTAAATAGAGGCACTCAACACAATGGGTATCATTGCTTCCTAAGGGGGGAAGACTGATCCAAGTGGATATCGTGACCACCCGCCTATTCCACTTGGACTCCCACCACCGTATATTTTAGTTTTTTAGTTCCTTAATTGTAGCACTATTTACTATTTTTGGCAATGTTTCGGGTCTTGAACTTTTGGAGCCGTTTTGAGGTCCTAAACAACGTTTTTTTGGGGAAAACAGGCAAATATGTTTGAAAGACTCCTTTTTACATTCAAAATTTGTAGTCCTATGATATATCTTTCTAACGAGGCATTGTGTGCATCAAACGAAGATCGTATGTCAAAGTTACGACCCCAGGAAGTTCATATATCAATTTATCAAATCAGGACCCATATTTTTGGTGGTTCATCTCCCATGGTTAGGTTTTTGGATGTTTAGGGTTTTCCATTGTTTATCAATAATCGATAAGCCTTCGAGCCTCATTGTAACATAGTTTAGAGGCATGTAGTCACCACATCCCTTCTCAAAGATAAACTACCATCGTCTGAACTAGTTTCCATTATATATGTAAGCATATTTCAATTCTTTGATATTAATAAAGTGAAGTTTTATTCTTGCTACATCTCTGTGTTATGTTTATATCTATATTTTGTTGCATTCTCCAAATCACTTCTAATATAATTAAATAAATTTTTATACTCATAACCATCTTATGTGGATTTCATATCATCACATATTTATTAACAAAAATATTTGCAACATATAGTTTTATTTATACAAATAATTAAATCTTTGTAAAAAATGTAATATTAAATTTATGCACCAATAAAATTATTGAAATAAAATTGAAATTTTTAAAAATATCATTTTCATATTCATAAAATATTTAATAAAAAAATAAATAAACTATCTAAAAATATTTAGTTATGCAATTTTTTTTTTACTAAATTGAATATAGGGGAGGATGCCTTCCAAAAACTATATCTTATTTTTAAAGTTCTATTTGTTAACTAGTAATAGTAATATGATGAGTTTTCAAGGTTTTAGGCAAATATTATGGTAGAATGTATGAGTGTTAATTAGTAATATGATGTGTTCTAAAGGTTTTAGGCAAAGTTGATGGAAAAAATCTAAAAATATTTAGTTATATAAAAAAAATTGATTGAATTGAATATAGAGAAGGATATCTTCCAAAAACTATATCTGATTTCTAATGTTCTATTTGTTAACTAGTAATATGATGAGTTTTAAGGGTTTTAGGCCAAGATTATGATAGAATGGATGAGTATTAACAAGTAATATGATGAGTTTTAAGGGTTTTAGGCCAAGATTATGGTAGAATAGATGAATATTAACGAGTAATATGATAAGTTCTAAGGGTTTTAGGCAAAGTTTATGGGGTACAGTAGAATGGATGAGTGTAAGAAAATTGGTTTGAATTATAATAAATATTTTTTTCAATTTAATATTATTTTAGATATTAATATAAATAAATTATTTTATTTATGAATATTAAAAAATTTAATTTATAGAAATTTAGCAATTGCTTTTGTGCTTTCAAGACTCCCGAGGCTTTGAACGTTGCATTGTTGTTTAATTGTGAGGATTGACAACCATTGACAAGCCCTCGTCACCGCATCATTAGTCATTCATGATAATGACAGTCATCACCCACTACCCATCATCATTATCAAGAGGATGACAATTTTTTCTCACGTTGGGATTTATATTTCATCGAGAGGCATCTGGCTCATCAACAGGCATATGGGAGTTCACATCAAAGAAGGGAACTCGTCCCTTGGAATAGGAATCTTGTGGACATGAAATAATTTCTGATATTAATTTCAATTTCAAGTTTGGAAAAATGTACGACCAACTGGAAATTAAAGGAATGTTACAACTAAATGACACAATTGTGAGCTAATCACTCATAGATCTTATTTTTAAAGCTTAGTTGCACCTAGCGGTGGCGGGGTGTCTATATTAATCTAAAGGGTATAAAAAAAGGAGATATTATGATTAAACAAAAAAGAACCCAAAGTACAACATAGTGCCTAATAAAAAGGAATTGAAATTAATAAATATTAATATTAATTTAAAAGTGAATGGTTAAAAAGGCAAATAATGAAAAACAAGAATGATTTATTTATTTGATGTAAATATAATTTAATATTTATATTTATATAATATAATTTTAGAATATAAATATTAATTTAGATTTATTTTAATTTTAGATTTACCAAGTTTTTAGAGGAATCAAATCTCTTTTTAGTTTAAAAGTGATTTGTATCTCAAGAAATTTAATCTCTCGACACTTGATAGATCCAGAATTAAGATAAATCTAGCCTGATTTAATTATAGCTTAATAATACAATTATAATTTTATGTTATTTTATTTTATTTTTATTTTTATGTAATTTGACCAAGTCAAAATGTTAAACAGTACATTACATTACAAAATCTCTACCATACTAGTTTGGAGAGCATTGACACAATTAAAAAAAAAAAGATTAGATTAAGGGGTAGTTCAGTTGGTGATCATAGTGTTATATGAAGTGTTATGTAAATTATGAGATTTAAGGTTTAAATCCTTCCTATTGGCCTATGTCTACCAAAGAGAGCATATGTAGGCACATAGAGGTGATCATAGTGTTATATGAAGTGTTATGTAAATGATGATATTTAAAGTTTAAATCTTTTTTATTGGCCTATGTCTAGGGAAGGGCCATATGTAGGCACATAAAAGTTATAGCACTGGTGGCCACCTAGAGGTTATAGTGGTAGGAATCAAAATCTTCCATATGTAAGCACATAAACATTATGACGGTAGTGACCATTTAAAAATTATAATAATAGAAATCAAAATCGACTCTATGTCACACTAATACAATTAACCTATGTCAACAAAAATAAATGTATGTGGACACCTAATTTTGTGGTGGCATCTGCAATTTCTTTGTATAAGTAGAAAATGGAGTTTTCGAGGAGGGAGTCCCTAACACTAGTGAGCGAATTGGCATTGCAGTGGAGAAGAGGCTAGCGCCACCGATG
This sequence comes from Pinus taeda, assembly GCA_000404065.3. NCBI lineage: Eukaryota > Viridiplantae > Streptophyta > Pinopsida > Pinales > Pinaceae > Pinus > Pinus taeda. The sequence goes on from APFE031248874.1 coordinate 13,161, forward strand.
TCGTTCATACTTGTGCTGAGGCCCTTTATTTGTGATGATCTCAGGGGCTTCTGCTCTTCCACCATGTGGAGTTTGAGCTTGCACATGCTTTATGATTTCCCATAATACATAAAATTCAAATGCAGAGGCTTTTCAAATCACCATGAATGATTTTCTTGTTAGCTCCCCATTAATGGCGGTGTAGAAGGTCAACGCTCCCCGTGTGTTTCATGGCATGTGCTTAAATCTAGCGATGTGTCTGTTGACTAATACCTACAGTTTTTGGTGTAACGGCAATTGTGTCTCCAACATGTGGTATCAGAGCTAGATATTGGCTTCAAAGGGATTCTTTGATGCCAGGGGTTTATTGTGCTTGATGAGACCAATGTAGCCTTTTTACAGATCTGGGTCTAGAAAATAATGGTGGAACAATCGTACACAGAAGAACCTCAAGGAGAATGTGCGGAAGATAGTGTCGTAACTGCCAGGGATCGCAGTGCATTTGTGATATTTACCGGTTTGGAACATGCTGACGAATTGTTCGGGATTCATGCGGCTATTTAAAGAAGGTTGAGAGATACCTTTTGGTAATATTAAAATTCAAGGCTCATTTTGTTTGTAGCTTCTTTTGTAGGGAATCGATAAGGGATATTTCCTGTGTGTTCTATGCCGTGTTGAAAGATGGAGTAGGCGGGGGCTGCATGCAGGTCAGCAGAAGAAAATTGTTCATGCGGCTTCTAAAATTGTTCGTTTTTTGTTACGTGAGGCCACCGGTGCTGGAATCTATGAGGTTCTTTGGCTCGCAGTTGGAGCGGTTTGATAGATTTTTTTGAGAAAATCAAATTGAGAGAGGATAGATCAGAATCACAGTAGCAATAAACAAAAATAAAAATAAAAATTAATGAAGTCAAAATTATTGCATGTAAATGGGCATACTACTGTAAGACCTGGTAAGGCATGTGTACCCCTCGGTGATCACTGGTAAAGTCTGGGTTAGACCTAGGTGATAGAGGGGATGTTGAGTTAACAATACCCCAGGTAAAAACTCTGAGGGGGGTAAGAGCTAGAGTGAGTGGGATTGTCTCACTTAGAAAGTTTGGCTAGAGTTAGTCAAGGAACCCCAAGTCAAGTTTAAGGGGGGAATGTTAAGAAATTTATTGCATAACATAAATAATTACTGAGAGGAATATATATAACAAAATAACCAACAACAACCATAAACACATAAACAAAAATGTTTATCCGGGAAAACCCCAAATCCGGGGAAAAACCCAACCTAATAAGATCTCATTAGCATTGGCCAAAACCCTAGCCAATCCGACCAAGTGAGCCTTCACCGCTCACCTCTAGGTCTTGCATTACAATGAAGTCCTTCCAGCCTTTTATAAGCTCCATTACATATAATACCACGGGCAGAATACTATGGGTGAACAATACCATGTGCCCCAAAACCATCACTGTTTAACCTGGTCAACTTTGACTTTATCCTGAGTCAAGTTTACCTAACATTTCTCTGCCAGAAAAACTTCAATATGCAAAACACGAATGATATTTAAAGCGAGAGGGTTCACAAGAGAAAGGATTGTGCACACAACACCGTAAACAATCCACCGTGTATGAACAGAATACTCACTAAATAATTATCCATCTAAGAAAGTCAAGATATGGCTACTTCCGTGAGCTTTGATGGTGAGAAATTATTCAAACTTTTTAATCTCATGGCATGTACTCATTGCCTCGACGAGATTTGCCTTTTTCTAGTCATTCCAATCAATGGTTGGGCCACATTTAAGTAGAATGTTCAACAAAGTAATGTGGTTTGAGGTAGGATCTCGACCAAACGAAACCAACCAACCAAAAAAGGACCAATTTGCTAATAGAGAATAAAGGTGGATGGGTTGAAATGGACAAGGTTGAAAATATCATAAAATTATGTGCATATTTTATATTTTTAATTATCCATACATGTGTAAATAATTCTTTTTAATTATTTTATAAAATTTATATGAAATATAAATCAAAATGATGTGTGATGGCTTATTTATGGGATTAAATAAATCTTATTATCATCACCAATCTATAACCAAATCTCTTTTTAATTATTTTACAAAATTTATATGAAATATAAATCAAAATAATGTGTCATGGCTTATTTATGGGATTAAATAAATCTTAATGTCATCACCAATGTATAACCAAATCTCCAAGCCAGGTCAGGTATAGTGTGCCTCTACCAACATAATGTTTCTTTTATCAAATAGATAAAAGAACACTTTGTTTTACACGGAGAGTCGATAAGTCAAATGTGGAAGCCTACACATAAGGAGATACGGGAAATTCACTAAAATAAAAATTAATAGGTTAATTTTTTATTTTCAATGTTGCTATAAAATATAGATTTTTGGCAAGTCGATAAGTCAAGTGTGGAAGTCTACACATAAGGAGATTAATTAATTTATTGTTATAAAAAGTAATATCCTCTCAATAAAATGTTAAATTTTTTTTGCATAAAAGTCAAGCACTCAATGTTTCTCTATGGGATTTATTTTTTTCTTGAAAAGTCACTTTTGTGATGGAATAATGGATACAAAATATGTGCAGTAGTAGCATTTCTAGGCATGTGACAACATACGACAACCTATGTTTTGAGTGATTGGAAACTTTCATAGTGAATTATATTGTTAGAAATTTCCGGACTAACACTGTGTAGTGAGTGTGATCAATCCAATACACTCATTACACAGTGTTAGTCCGAAAATCTCTAACAACCTGTGTTTAAATTATTGGAAGGATATACATGCCACCTATGATATGGCATGTGACAAAATATGACAACCTACATTTTAGTTATTGGATGGAAGTACATGGCACTAAATTTTTGGGGAAAGGGATGAATATTCAAAAAAGTTAAAGCGAAATATATAACTTACTGCACACGAGTAAAGTGTTTAGGTAGAGTTATACAAACTATACATTCACCAGAAAAAATCCCTCCTTGCATGGCATAAATTCCACAAGTATTTGCCCCTTTCTATTTCATTTCGTAGACATATATGGATTTTTTTTTGGACAATTTTTTTGATAGTTTTTTTGATAGTTTTTTCTCTATTAACAATTCTTATGGTTTATTAGGGGTTGCGAGCAAGTGTAGTGAGGATCGATTTAGTAATGGGCTCTATTCTTGGTTACAGGGTCTTGTAAATCTTATATTCATTCAGTGTATCTTTTCACCTTTATGTGCAATTGCTAGTTTTAAATTTACCAGTCTAGATCCATCTTAACTCTGGATCTACCAAGCTCCGAGAGGGATCAAATCCCTTGAGATGCAAACATCTTTTAGAATGAAAATATATCTTGGTAGATCTAGAGTTAAGATTAATCTAGACTAGTTTAATTCCCTAATTTAAATAGGTTATATTCCACATGAATACTATGGGTCAGTACCATGGGTTCTCATACCATGATTCAATACCATGAAGTTATCTTTATTTAAATCCTATTTTTTTATTAATTTTATTTTATGTTAATTGAGCAAAAATGTTTTCACGTAGTGTGGATGGTAAATTCACTATTGTACTTTAAGTTAATTTTAATTTATAATTTTTTTTTATTTTTTTTTAATAATTTGACTAACAATGTTAAACAAAACAAGACATGGCATTACAAAATCTCTATCATACTAAGCTAAAGTGCACATCTGGCAATAAAAAAATAAATTTTATAAAAAATATTTATCTAATTTTTCTCCTTTCTCATTTTCATACTTTGATTAAGAAAAAAAAAATTACTCGCACTTGGATGCCAACTAAACAATAGTGGATTTAGCTGATCTTTGAATTGAATTAATTGTTGCATTGGAAATGTGTGATTGTCCATGAATAAAGTTTCATTTTTCCTATTATTTTTGTATGTTGCTAAAGAACACATGTATTGTCTACAATGTATAAAAATCAATCCATGGACAAGTATTCGCAAGGTTGCTGGTTGTCAGAAAATTAAGTTATGATAGGTTTGCATAGAATATCCATACACTTTGTAGAGCCAAAGGCACAACATTATCAAAATGCAGTTATTTTTAAATTCTCATTGATAAGGAAAAACTAAAATTGTAGCTAATCATAAATGACCAATGTATTGCATGTTGCTATTTGTTGTAGCTTTGTATAGAAAATATGATGGTATCCTTTTCACTTTTGGTGTGACAAAATGGAGGCTCAAACTCAATATGTGTGATTATGATTTCCCAATCATGTTCTCTTTGGCTCATATTGACATTCTAATTTTTATTAGTTATTAGGATATTTATTGATGCAAAATTATAACCCTTCAAGAATGTCCTGATGATGGACCCTTGTTGGGATTTGAAACATTGATGGACAATGATTATTACTGTGGGTTCTCCGATTACTAAATTAAAAAATATATTGTTGTCATTTACTGCACTTCCTTTTTCCTTCTTATGTTCCTCTGGTAGTTATGATTCACCATGGAATGATTTTATGGGCTCGTCGGACTGTGAAATGAAAAGTGAAATCGGTGGAATAATAATTGCTACTTTCTCTGAATGAATAAGTTGATCAATTGTCCCAATCTCTTCTTCCTAGGTCGATGAGTTCATCCTACATCGATTAATTTCATTGATATGTTTATCCTGATCAAGTATGATAATATCTATAGATTGGAGCACCCATACGAGGAAATACTTTGAAGGTTCGTATGGTTCCCAACCTTATTTGGGAGCAATTGCAGACTGGGGCACCAAATGAAGTCATGACGTTGGAGGACCGCCAAGTCCACAACTGAGTCCAGGAGTGTCTGTAGGGTGGAGCACATTTGCAAGTCAAGAAGTTGGAGGGCCACCGGGTTCGCAACTAAGTCTGGAAGAGTATGTAAAGTGGAGTACCTGCCCAAGTCAAGATGTTCCAAGTCTGTTAGATTCCCAACCAAGTCTGGAAGCATATGCATAGTGGAGCACCCACCCAAGTCGAGATATTGAAGGTCCACCAGGCTCCTGACCAAGTCTAAGAGTGTTTGCAAAATGGAGATCTCACCCAATTCAAGACGTCAGATGCTTGCAAGGTTCTCGACCAAGACTACGAGCATTTGCAAAGTGAAACACCTACCCAAGTCAAGATGTTGGATGTCTGCCAGGTTCCCTACCAAATCTAGGACCATTTGCATAAAAGATAACATGTCCAATTCAAGACTTTGGGGGTCTTGGTAGGTTCCCCACCAAGTATGGGAGCATCTATTGTAACACCCTCCTCCCACATCTACGCAAGTAACTAGCCAACCGGGGTAAACATGAGACAAGAGGTTACTATGATTGGATTCAACCTCCTATGTGACCTCAACGAAGTGGAATCAATGGAAACATCACACACAAACATCCATCATCAGCTTCAGAATCCTCAAGATACAAGTCAGTCACTCAGATAGCTTGTACCTGGGTCCCACTGATGTTCTGGACATCTTAGGCCTCAGTCGCTCCCATGAAATGGGTAATAAAGTGTCCAGAAACCTAAAGTCGCTTGCATAGGCTTCTTTCCAGTTGCCAAAGACTAAAAATGTCAGTTATATGCCAACGACCCTGGGATTTAAGCTGCCTTTTTAGGCCGAGAGCTCTAGTCACTGCCCAGAATGGAGTGATAGCTTAAAATCGGTAAAATTACAGGGAAATAATGATTCCAAAGCAATAAGTTGAACAATACCTTAACCAAACCCCTAATAGCCATGACAGACATTTCATCAAACATATCCTCAACATGTAACCTACAGGTGTAAACAATAGAATTAAGTGTAGGGATCTCATACTTATCTGAGAATCGCTATGAACCTTTATTCCCTCGTGTCATTTGTTGCATTATCATCTGTTAGGCCATAAATAAATTATCCATTCATTGACAAGTAAAAACATGTTGAGAGCCATACATAGATGTTGTCATAAAACATACATTTAACCAGCATAATAGGGATAGAAATATCATAAACATATCAGCCATAGAATCCACATATACATCAATACATTTACACATGAAAATCAAGTGAATGAAATTTTCATTAATGAATGCAATAAGGGCATACCAAGGCTAAACCACCTCACCCTCATCAATAAAAACCAGGGTTTACCATAATCCATCATAGATCACTAGGCCAGCACAATGAATAGATGATAACAAGATTTACCATGATCTCCACCCAATCACTAGGCCAAACAAGGATGGATGTTGTTAGGGTCCTATAATAATAGGATTCATAATTTTGAATTGGCTTTGGTTAGTCTTGTAATATTGTACATACTTTTGCTTTCTGCAAAATGTTTTCCATATTAAAAATTAAAAAATGAAAAGAGGGTATGTCCTAAAAGAATAATCAAAGGACAAAAACAAAGAAATGTGAAAAATATGAACACCAAAAAGAAATAAAACAGATCATGAAAGTGTGCAAATTCAAATGCCACTACTTTTTACTTTACTTTGTAAAATAAGGTCGTGTGAAGCTTGTCAGAAATTCCACAATCCATGATGGTCAAATAGCTTAATATTGACTTATTCATGCTTTAAATTTTATGTTGATAGATAGAGAATCAGCATCTAGCCAAACTGTTTAACCCTGGCAGATCAGTACTTAGGTAGAGAATAAAAGTGAGCTCATTAGTTTAATCTAAGCCATTGGAAGTTATAAGGTTAGAATTAGATATTTTGCTTGTCAAAAGAAAAGGAAAGAAAGGGTCAGCAAGCTCAAATGCACCCAATAAAATGAAGAAAAAATGTTAGGATAAATAAAGGGTAGGTAGAAGAAAGGTTACAAATGCACAAGTTTGCTAAGTCAAAGAGAACCTTTATCGTGCTTAATCCTATGTTTCATGTGCAGGAGGATTCATGAGAAAGAAAGGATATTCACAAGTTGGTTTAACTAACTTCCCCTCATTTCACCCCCTATGCTTATTTGCTAATTTCCCCATTACCCCTTCATCACTTATAAATCCCTTTTACTCCTCATTTTGACCCTTACCCCTTGGTTTCACACATTTCCCTAGTAATTACCTTTCAAAAATCATTCCCCTACCCAAAACCCCTTTTCCCTAGTGTGAAACCCATTCCCCATTGCAAATATTACCTTCCCCCTTATTAATTTCCCTATTTCCCTTCAAAACCCACAAAAACCCCTTTATCCTAAGTTTTTCTCCCCTCACTTTATCTAATAAAACCCCCCATTTCATATTTCCCCAACAAACCTCTTTTAACCCACCAACCCTTGGTGTGGTTAAAAAACCCCGCCACATAACCCCTAGTCCCACTTTATTAACCCACTGCTTATGTTAAAAATCCTAACCTTATTAGTTAATTA